>LNAC01000005.1:8223667-8356098 GCA_002007465.1 Ailurus styani | reverse complement strand
AGGGAGGGAGGAAGGAAGGAAGGAAGGAAGGAAGGAAGGAAGGAAGGAAAGAAGGAAGAAAGGAAAGAAGGGAGGAAGGGTGGAAGGAAGGAAGGAAGGAAGGAAGGAAGGAAGGAAAGGAGGGAGGGAGGGAGGAAGGAAGAAAGGAAGGAAGAAAAGAAGGGAGGAAGGGTGGGAGGAAGGAAGGAAGGAAGGAAGGAAGAAAGGAAAGAAGGGAGGAAGGGTGGGAGGAAGGAAGGGTGGGAGGAAGGAAGGAAGGAAGGGTGGTTTAGTCTGCTAAACAAAACACCAGGCTTTGTTCAGACTTATATTTTTTGATCTATGAAATAGAAAAATAGGGAGAACTTAAGGGACTGGAGGTTATCTAGAAAGTAAGTATGTTCATTAAGAGGACATGGACTGGACGTTTATTAAGAGGACAAGGCATATTCAGAAAAACACACTATATTGTTTATCTGAAATTCAAATTTAAGTGAGTTTCATATAATTCTAGTTTTATGAAAAAGCTAAAGAGATTTTGCAAATATAATTAGCTAAAAAGGATATTGTCCTGGGTGGGTGTCACTTAATCAGATGAGACCTTTGAAGAAGGTGAAGTATCTGAGTTCTGCTTGTCTCGAGGGAGAAGCAAACAACCATATCATCAGCTGTCCATGGAAGGGGTAGCCTCTAGGATCTGAGGAATTCAGTCATACAACTGCAAGGAATGAATTTCTGCCAGCAACCACGTGAACTTGGAAGGGGACTCAAACTTTGAATAAGACCTCAGCCTTGACCGATACAGGAATCGGCCTTGTGAGACACAGAGCACAGGAATCAGCTAAGTGGTGCCCAGACTCCTAACCCACAGAAACTGTGAGATATTAAATGTATATTGTATGAACCAACAAAGCATGTAGCGAATTGTTGCACAATAACAGAAAACTAATATAGAGTGTAATCTCAAATTTCTAAGTGAATTTAAAAATTAAGTACTCGGTTTTGAATCGGAGACTGATTCTGCCATTCTCTAGGTTAAACGGATTTAAAGGATGCTGTTATTTTTAAAAATTGGGAAAGATCCAACTTCAAATCCAGGTTCTTCTATATTCTAAAGGTGAGTACCACATGCCATAAATCCCAAAGATAATGTAGAATAAAACAAATATCTTTTATTCTGTTATTCCTTAGCTACCCTGACAACAGGCTCATCAGCATTTCCACCATTGGCACCAGCAATTCCTCCTTCCCTGTTTCCCTTAGAGAAGGAAGATTACAATTGTCAACAGTTGATGGCACTTGAAATAATAGTCATCTCAGGGATTGCATGGCACTGTACTAAGTTCTTTTTATTTTTTAAGAGAGAGAACACACGAGTGAGTATGGTAGGGGCGGGGGAGGAGCAGAGGGGGAAGGGAGAGAGAGAATCTTTTTTTTTTTAAAGATTTTATTTATTTATTTGACACACAGAGAGAGATCATAAGTAGGTAGAGAGGCAGGCAGAGAGAGAGGAGGAAGCAGACTCCCTGCCGAGCAGAGAGCCCGATGCAGGCCTCGATCCCAGGACCCTGAGATCATGACCTGAGCCGAAGGCAGAGGCTTTAACCCACTGAGCCACCCAGGTGCCCCACTGTGCTAAGTTCTTGAAAAGTCCCCACAACAACTCCTCAAGGCTGGAATTATTAGCCACATTTTACTAATAAGGAAACAGGGTTCAGAGGGATTAAATCACTTGCTGAAGATCACCCCCATAGTAAATCTTGGAATTCAAATTAGAAAATAGGATGGTTTCTCATAGAAATCTATATTCTCACTGTTGTGAAATAAGCCTTCTCATTGAAACATAGTCCTCTCCGTTTCAAGTCTCCATTCATGATTCACCCACCCACACTTCAGGATTTAGAACTGGACCCAACACTAACATGAATCCCAAATTCCAGGTTAGCAATGAATCCAGGTTACCTGTGAAGTAGATTTTTCATAAGTAGCCTGTGTATCCTCCACAGGTACTCGATCCGATAAGCACGGTGAAGTCCACATAGTGGCAAATTTCTCTACCTAAAAATAAGTTTCTGCTAAGTATTTCAGTTTTACCTAATTCCATGAAGTTTTACTTCCTGGATATAAAGAGAAATTATATGGGCTTTACAGAAAAAAATCGCAAATGGCTTCTGCAGCCAAGGATAACTGCTAACACATGCCCAGGGCTCAATTATCCTCAGAATATAGTGATTGTATTCATAATTCTTTAAAAAAATGCTTCAGCTTTAGTATCCTATATTTTCTATTTACAGATTTATAATTCTGTAGGAAAAATGGATAGTGTCATGCAACATTTGCTCTGGTCGGCAAAGAACTTAAAACAATTGATGAGAAAAAGGGATTTGAATATGTAAATCAATCAGCAAGATTTCATCAAATTTTATCAGATCCCAGAAGCAGAGATGGTATTGCTTTTTCAGATAATCTTTTACTAACTGTATTATATGTCTTAAATAAATATTAACAAGCAAGAGAAATCTGTCTAACAGGATATCAAATTTGTCTAATTGGATAATCCTTTTTACTCTGCATAGTGTTTTTATTAATGTAAAATATGTATATTAAAAGACAACTGTAGCCTTAAAATAAATAAATAAGCATATAAACACCTATAAAATAATAAATGTATACATCCATATATTTCATGTATGCCCAGTTGCATGCTGTGTGTGTGTGTGTATGTGTGTGTGTATGTGTGTGTGATGTTAAATTCCCCCGATTTCCCCAAGTACTGGCTGGTATGATGTTGAAGTTTCCTTCTGCTCATCTAATGGAAGTTTGGTAATGGATTAAATTTTGCCTTGTCTTGATTCGCCATCCTGATCCGATTTAAGATAAAGCAGAAGAATGCAAGCTCTATCAGACAGAGATTTTTGTCTCTTTTACTGATAGACCACAAGTGTTGGACACTTGTGTTGATCCAACACACAAGTGTTGGATCACTGCCTTGGACACAGTGAATATATGCTGAATGAATATAATAAGCAAATGGCCTAAAATTTAATTATTTTTCCATATATGCAAACTGTAAACAGAAAGAAAATATGTTAAGGTGTTAATATCTTGCTTTAAAATGAAAAAGAAGCTAAATTTGTGAGTTTTCTTCCTTCTCGATAAAGGTTTAGCCTACTTATTTTATTTTAACTGGAGAAATTATGAGGTAGGATGACAGCAGAGTGCATCTTTCTTAAGGATGAAATGGAATCATATTCAATATCATCAGGGTTCTTCTAAATAACAGCAGCTTGAGGATGGATGGATCATTGACATCCTTCTTCATTTTTCTCTTCGTTATACTCTGAATTTTGTTTTAAAATCAAGGCTGCCATTCCATAAGACTTCTTCTGCATATTATATATACTTAGAACATTATATAATGAAATCTTATATTTTTATATGAGGACAATTACATCCTTGTAAGCCGGTACAATACTAGTCTGTATTAATGTGGAAGCCGCACTGTTATAATTAAGCAATTACAAGCATACCACTAACTAAAAAGGATTGAAAAAAATTAAAGAATAAGCCTCTTCCCTTAAGGGACACATTTCCTACTTCCAGAAAAATATTGACAACCACTCCATCATGAACATTTTATTCAGGTTTCAAAAATGGCACTAAAACCTAGTTGCACTTGTATGTGCAACTGAAGAAATCATAACATTTAATTATTCCTCGAAACTTGAATCATAAATATTAAACCAAAAGTTTCCATAATGCCTTATTATTCAGCATTGCATATTATTTTGTAGAATTCTTTTCAAATGTATTCGTGGTAAATTCATTAAGGCAGAATGGTTCATTGGTTAGATCACAAGAGACTCGTTTCAAAAATCAGAAATTTCATCTAACACTAATTGGAAAGTTAACCCCATAAAATTGTTTTAATGGTCAATATCCTGCCACTCTGCCTCATTTATCCAAAGGGAACAGTATGGGGCTGATGAGTAAGAGGAATGAGTCAGAGCCGTTCGGCTGTATGTGGTGGTGGAATCCTGCAAACAATTATTTCATTTCTAGACACCACTTAGATAAATAATGCATAACATGATAACCCAGCATGAGATTCAATATTTTGACTGAGGAACAGCTTTGTTCTTTCTTGCAGGACAATTAATATCTGGGTAGATGCCACTGTGAATGATGAATTGTTTCTTAAAATGTCATCTGATTTGTTTTCACCTCTTCACTTTGGTGTACATAATTTTTTTATGAACCCCTTGAGTGCCTAGATAGAAGTACAAATGCATTCAAGCGCCATGGAAATGGCCTTGGGACATAAGCCTATAGCCAGACCTTTTATGCATCACGGAAGCAAATCAGATCTTTTGTAGGAAAGGAGAAAATCCTTCAGGGTTAACACTAAGATTCATGAGGTGCTATTTTACTGAGGACACTACTTGAATATGGGAAAGTTTTCCTCATCCAGTTCCCGCTGACTTTTCTGCAGTCTGTGTGCTACTTTACACATGCCCTTGCTGTTGCTTAGCCTTCAAGTTCATGTGTCTGCAGAAATGTATAAAAAAGTGTATTATCTGTCAATCCACGAGCAGGGGGAAAAATTGTGCAGGCAAAGCTTCCTTATGCTATAAAAAGAAATACAGTGGCTTCAGCTCCTCAGGAGTTCCTAGTCTTCACAATAAATCACAGACACTTAGCTCAGACGTCCACAAACTTCTTTCTACTGATAAGGCACATTGCACTGTTACTCCCTGTTGTTACTCCCAAGTTGCTGAGCCGAAGACCAGATGAACTCCAAGAGATGGCATTTGCCTTGCACAGCTCAAAAAAAAATGATCAAGTAATGTCCCCACGTCTGACAATCCCAGGATCAGCAGAATGGGTTGATTAAAGGGAGCAGAATTTTTAGAAAGGAATTTTAACAGTGAGCTGCTTAAACAAAAAGTCATTCAGAATTTATGCTTCTTAATAGCTTGCTCTAAAACTGAATAATGCACATTTCAAATGAACACAACATCTGATTTCTGTTGTTTGGCTTTCTCCAAAAGTGTCAGGTCAGAATTTGAGCAGTAAGACAGAATGGTTTGATATCTTTGGGTAACTTCTTTAGCATTGCCCCCAGGGTTGAAATACTGACACCGAAAGGCAAATTCAGGAAAATAAGAAATAAGCTATGTATGGTCAGCTGAAAATGAATCCATAAAGCATCAGGGGTCCTATGGCAATGCCGCACACCTCCCAAGACAAAACCAAGGGAACGAGGTTGGGTTCAGATGTAAATAGAATCACATTTTCGTGCATTTTCCCTTGTTTCCATTTGTCTTAGTCAGTTTGTGCTGCTATAACAGAATACCGTGGACTGGTGGCTTGTAAATAACAAACATGTATTTCTCACGGTTCTCAACTGCTCCAAGTTCAAGATCATGGTGTCAGCAGATTTGGTGTTTGGTGAGTGCCAAACTTCCTAGTTCATAGAGGGCTGTCTTTTTGCTGTGTCTTCACGTGGTGGAAGGGGCAAGAGAACTCGAAGGGGTCGCTTTTATAATAGCACTAATGCCATTCATGAGGACTCTACTCTCATGACCTAACCACCTCCTAGAGATCTCGCCTCCCAATACCCTCACAGACTTTCAACCTATGAATTTGGGGGGGGGAGGGGTAGTGCACGTTCAGTCCACTGCAAAACTGAAAAGCAGAAAGCAATCAGAAACGAAGGAAGAAAAACATTTAAAACCATCTAGAGAGAAAAAGAAAAATTGTCAGTGAAATGATAATTTCTTGACTTTTAGTCCATGGCTCTTTTACACTATTTTATTATGTCAGGGCTAAATATTCTATCAGGGACAAGCTACCGTTCCTTCATTTGCACGCTCACATACTCTTCCTCTCTCTCTTTATATTGAATTTTAAGGTGTTTTAAAGAGATTGGAAGTAATTCTTCAAAATAAGATTTTACACCAACATGTGTTTTCCTGGAAGCCTAGGCAAATAGATAAATGCAGATAGCACCTGCACATATATTGCTCATTTTCCTGCAGAGAACCAGTCTTGTACTTTCCTGTTCCAGGACAGATAGATACCAAGGCATAGCTCTATCCATCTATTAAAGCATTGGCACATTAGTTCCGAAAAGAATCCTTACTGAAAACGGATGGGCTGGTGGAAAGAAAGGGAAGCTGCAGCTTCTTCTGCTCACCCTCTTCCAGGTGAGATAAATAAGTGCAGAACCACGGAGGGCATGGAGGGCTTCAAGCGATCTTAAGGCAAAGAAAAAAAAAATGACTACTCGAGAAATAATTTGTTCTGAAAGTTGCTGAATCTTTCCTGTTGGCATAACTTATTACTGCACTTAATGGCTTTCCCGTGGTTGCTGTTTTATCCCATATATGAAACTGTAATGAAAAGGTTAATCATAGCTCACCAGGGTTTTTTATAGTTAGAGGCTATTAATGGTTTGAATGGAGTCCAGGTACTTCAAACCCTCAAGCATATTGAAAGAAACCAGTTATTAACTGGGGCCATGCCCTACATACTAAGGAGTACATAATAATTTCCACTCTGAGCAAATCTGGACTTAAAAGAATATGGGAAAGTCAAAGGGTCTTTTCTAGCACCTGTTTACTGCTAGCTGCATAAGTCAAACTTAACATTATATAAAATGGAGATTTTTTTGTGTGTTTTCCTTTTTCTTTTCTTTTTTTTTTTTTCCAATTGACCTAACAATTTCTAGTTAAGTATGAAAAGTGTCAGCTCTGGAGTCAGAATTCGTGAATAAGAAACAAAGCTTTGCAAATTTTTACCTATATGACCTTGGGTCAATTATTTCACCTTGATATGTCTCTGTTCAGTTTCTTTATCCATAAAATGAGTGTAATTGAAGTACTTAATCTGGATGGTTGTTGTGAGCATGAAATAAAGAAATCCCTGCAGAAGGCTTAGCATACCGTCTACCACATAGTAAACACTCGATGAATGTGCAATTCTTATTACTGTTAATGTCATCATTATTGTTGCTACATGAAAATAAGAGATAATAATTTAAAAAGAATCCAAAACCAAAACAGAAAAAGAATCTTGAACTTTTCCAGATAATGACCTATGCACAAAATTCCATTTATGAATTATTTCAGTACTGACATGTATCAATACCCTCATTAATAGCTAGGATTCTTGAGAAAATGTGCTGCCCTTGTCTATCAATTTTACATTGCTGATTCAACTGTCCTCCAGTGTGAATAAGGTTTCTGTCATGGTTATGGTTATTCACTGAGCTGTATACAACCTTTATTGCAGTAACTAATGGCATGCATTTCTCCAAATAGTGAGTGTGCATGGTGGGTCGTAAGAGTTGACTGGTAAACATAATAGCAAACTGCTCCATAAAAAAAGTAATATCCTCAATTGGACCTTCTTTATAATACATGTTTTTATATGTTTTTACTAGAATGGAGTCAGGACACCTTGATATAAGATGTTAACTATTATTAGCAAAGTATTTTCAAAGTAAGAGTTTTTAACACTTGTGATCTGAACTTTTGATTATCTATGGCCCATAAATACAGTCTTACTGAATAACTAGATCTGCATGTTTGTGTAATTTTTTTCAATGCCGGGAAGTCCTGCTCCTTCCTAGGGAGCTCAAGCCAGCGGCCTAAAATACCAGATGAGGGGATATGCCACTACAGAGAATTGACATTAGTTGGGCCATAAATAGGCCAATGATACTTCTTATCTAGGACATAATATTTGTTCTCTTCAATGCGAGTCACTAATTCAAAATACCAGATTTATTTCATTGCTTGCGGTGAGATGAATTCTCTTCATTTGCTACACCCCTTCATCAGACTTTGCTAGAAAAAGGCAATGGGGCTTTGGGAAGTTGCATTTCCCAAATGTCTGTTTCTGAGAAAACAAAAAGTCTGTTTCTGAGGAAAACAGACAAAGAGACATAAACTTCCTTTTTTTTTTTTTTCAGAGACCATATTGAAGAGAGTGAGAGTGGATCCACTGATTGCCTTGGAAATAGCACATTCTAGGACCAGAACTTGAACAGATTTTCCCTTCTTCTCTTATATTTACAGATTCAAAGCTTATCATCTCCTGCCCTACCCCGTCTCAAAATAGGGCTCTCTAAATAGTAAGGCTAGTTGGAAATGATAGGTAGACCATTCTAGTTGAGGCAGAGAAGGAAAGGCGGCTCCCTGAAGGGAGATGGAAGGAAAAGGTGATGAGGGGAAGGAGGGGAAATCACAAAAGGTTAAGAAACTGTCCAAGCAGAATGGAATGATGAAAGGCTGGGATGTGGGAGAGACCTGAAGAAAGTCGATATGAAGTAGTCTGGGGTGAAATGAACACCTTCAAGCAGAGAATGAACAGAGAAAAGACAATCCATTCAAATGGCACCACTTTCATTCTGTTCAATTTAGAATTAGAACTAAATCCAAAGTAAAAGATTATTTTGTACATTTTTTTGGTGTTAGGGGCTGAATAGTTTCCCCCAAATCCTATGTTGAAGCCCTAATGCCCGGTACCTCAGAATGTAACTGTATTGGAGAAAAGATCTTTGAACAAATAACTGAGTTCAAATGAGGTCTTTAGGATGGGCCTTCATCCAGTAGGACTAGAAATTTGACACAGACATATGTGTACACAGAGGAAAGAAGATATGAAGACAGAAGGAAAAGAGCCATTCGCAAGCCAAGGAGAGAGTCTTCAGAAGAAACCAATCCTGCTGACACCTTGTTCTTAGACTTCTCATTTCCAGAAATCTAAGGAAATAAATTTCTGTTTAAACTACTCAGACTGTATTGTTTCTTGGTCTTTTGGCTAAGATCAAGTGTACTCAGACTCTGGTAGTTTGTTATGGCAGCCATAGAAAACTAATATACCTGGTATCTGATGTGGTTTTGTCTATGTAACAGTAATATCATTTAATAATGGACATTACCACACCATTGTTCAGTTTTTATTGCCTGATCCTGGAATTTAACAACCCTAGCACTGCTCTGTCTCAGGTGTCATGATAGGTGCGAAGTCTGCAGGATGAACATGACATTTCCTGTGCTCTCAAGAGGCCCATGGGGACAGATACATGTGTGAAAACATAAATTTAAGTTCAACTCTGGTCAGAGCTTTATGAACAGAGTGTGTAAGAGGAGCAAGAAGGGAATGACTCCCCAGGCTGTCTAGTTGGAGAAGACCCTGTGAAAATCTTCGAGATAAAGTGCCCTCAAAAGGTAGATTAGAAAGCAAAGATTAAAACATAATATTTATGTTACCATATGTAAAGATATTCTAGGTAACACACTTTTTTTTTTTGAAAGAGAGAGAGATCACAAGTAGGCTGAGAGGCAGGCAGAGAGAGAGGAAGAAGCAGGCTCCCCGCCGAGCAGGGAGCCCGATGTGGGGCTCGATCCCAGGACCCTGAGATCATGACCTGAGCCAAAGGCAGAGGCTTTAACCCACTGAGCCACCCAGGTGCCTGACACACTTTTTAAAACTTCAGGATTTCAAAGTTTTCATGTTATTCAGCCTCAACGCCCCTTGATAAAGCGTTAGTGTTTAGAATATCAGTAACATGCTATTTGGACATCTCTTATGACAATTATTAACTCCTAGGCATTAAGCGTAACAATTGTCAGCAAATGGAGGACATATGACTCACACTTGTTTAGAAACATTGACTCATGCAGGTTAAAATCCCAGACACATGTTCACTGAGGTCCTGCTGCCTCTGGGAACTCAACTGATATCATGAAGACCGTCTTTCTCTGTCTCTCATTGTCTCCTCCATCTCTAGATACCATTTTCTTCTGATTTACTTCACTCTCATGCAAATGATTTTTCCGCTGTGCTTCCTGGAACCTCAAGGTTTACAACATAATTAAAACTAAGGATACTTATAAATCAAAAGCTTCTCTAAGCAAATAAAATCAGTGACAATATCAGTATTTGATCTTGTTAGATATACAGTTTTTTGCATATTTATCCTGGAGAAATGTTAGAGCAAATGGAATAGAATATACTTATTTGTCAGACCTGGAGCAGTACCCACCTTAGAAACCGAGGCAAAAATTAGACAAAAGACTGAACCCTATTTGGACCAAAGGGGCTGCATTAAACTTGTGGTACTGTTCAGATAAAGTGTAATGGATGATGCACAGACAGAAGCTATAGTTGTATGCATCCTAATTAATGCAGAATTTTTTCTACTTCACATGCATGCATGTCTTAGCTCTCCTACTTTGACTCCTAAACAAATGTTTCTTCAATTTGTTCTATATTAAAAAGAGCAAAGATGCATATAATATAGAATGTATGTCAAACACTCTTCTTTATACGTATCAACTCATTTAACAAGTACAACAAATATGTAAGTTACCTTCATTGTCCCCAGATAAGGATATCTAGGCCACCTGGGGTTAAGTGACTTTCATAAATTCATGGTAGCAATAGGGGGCAGAGACAGAATTCAAATAGTGCTTGGCTCCAGAGTTCATCAACTTATTCACTATGTTTTATTACTGGTCCTGTAAGTGGTGTTCAATTAGACTGTACTGAATGATTAAATGACTAGTAGCATGATAGATACAATTTCAGCAACAGAACAAGGAATTTAATCCAGAATTCTTGTTTACTACCATATGATTTTGTCTGTAAGACCTTATTACCTTTGGAATGATTCACTCTGATGTTCTTGTGATTTAATATTTTTTTTAGTTTCCTGACTTACAGTGTCTTTTCATTGTTATGCATTGCATCCTTACTTGTGCATGGGAAGGGATTTTCTTTTAACCAGTATTCCATTTATTTATTTCATCTCATTTAGATGAAGATACTCTTAAAAGCTGCAAGAGTCCAGGGAGTTATAAATCAGAATGCTAATCTGTGAGGTTCATTTTACCAAATGTTAACAGTCCTGTCAGAATACTAAAGATGTGATTTAATGCCCTCTTAAAAACATATTTACAAATGGAAAATTTTTATAATACTTGGGTTTTGGTTTATAAGAAAATGGTGTATGTGGGCATGTCTGCATTTGGCTGCCTACATAAATATAGTTCTGTTTTCTCTACTAGTTTATTAGGGAAATTTTCCATTTTGAATCAAAATTGGTCTTATCTACAGGATAGTTCTTTATAGACTGATCCTAATTAATTTTAGTCTTGGAACTATGCATTAGTGGATATTGGTTTTGCAGACACATAAACACACACACCCTTCACCCCCTCCCATAGCTACCTCCACGGGTGCTGTTGTCACACAACAAACTCTTATTTAATTGGTTCAGGGGCATCAAAAACTCAGAAGAGATGTAAGAAGGGGACTTATTAGTTAAGTAAGAAGTCTGGCCCAAAAGTATCAATTTAGATACTAGATAGAAATGTGGTCTAAATACAAGCAATTCAAAACAAAACAGTTCAAAAATCTCCTTCCAACCAGCAAAGTCCTCATGTGGTAAGACCAAACTCAGAGCTCTCCAAAGGTACCCCTGCTCTTTAGAAGTCAAGCAACAGACAAGTTGCTTTGTCAGTATCCACAACAGGGTAATAGATGTCCCAAGCTCTGTTCAAGTTTAAACATATGATTAGTGAATCCTTGGCTGTAAACTTCTTTCTTTATTTCTACTTTTAACAAATATGTAAATTCACCAGAAAATGGCCAATTCATAACTAAAATTTAAATGATAATAGATGAATTTTAAAAGTTATCATTAGTTTAACTTCATGGAGAAAACTGGCAAAGTTCTAATTCGCTCTGTTTTTAGGATGTACCCAAACTCGATCTTACTAAATTACAATAATCACAAAAGCAACAATATAAATACAGAAAAGAAAATACTCTGAGGGACATTCTACTTGACATCAAGACAAGAAACATAATTTGTAGTGAGAATATATCCCAAGAAAAAAAAAAAGAAAACAGAAATATAAATTTATAAAATTAAAACATTGTCAGACTTTAGTAGTACTAAAAATGTTATAGATGTGCAATTGCCTTTGAATTAAGTTTATATAAACTTGACATATATATAATATATGAGTATAAGATATATTTTACGTTTACTTTCATTTCACAATCACAGAGCCAGGGCTACCTAAAATTCAAGTCCAGAGATATATCATGGAAGATTAACTCCATAGTACAGCGAAAACAATTAAACAGTCTCACACACAAATTTCAGCATTGTTTGTTCATTTTTTAAAAACCATCCATAAAAGTTTTTGCTACTTCAGATAGATATTCTGCCACAAATATTCTCTTAATCACTGTGTTGGTTCTGACCCCATTAGACTCTTCTGTTATAGCCACCAGTTAAGAAGCTATTTATATAGTTTTCTCAGGTGTTAATAGTTTCCTCAATTGACTTCAATGTGCAGAGATGGAACATTTAGAATTCAGTTATCAACTTCCGTGTCATTTAGATTGTCAGTTTCATTCATCTTCCCCCGAGCAAGTCAGTATGAAATAACACAGACCTATCAAAGAAAAATGAGCCCAGGAGGCCTCTCATTGTTTTCAGTCCCATTCAATATAATTATTACTTCGTTCTGTGCCAGACTTTTGGTATTCAGAATTTGCAAAAATTAGGTATGATTATTACCAAGAAAAATGTCAGCTTTTCAGAGCATATCATCATTTGGAAAATCACGATAGATATCAGTGAGTATTTTTAAAATGGTGGTAAGGTCTAATTTTAGAAGTAGAAAAATGGCAATTCCCATCTATTTTTGGATCTTGATTGGTTGTGTTTTAAAGGAAAAGATAAGATCAATATGTATCCTAACATGATTGCAAATGTCTTATCAGAGGACACTGAAGAACCAACATGAGATGGCCAGAGAACCTGTGGCACCGAAAATCCTTAACGAAGGGCCCAAAATACATTCCTACGATGAGTATAACTGAAATACACACAAGGAAATCATGTAACGAGCAATCTTTTTAAATTAGGTAGTCAACAGTACACTAGCTGAGGGGAAAACAAACATATACAGTCTTTGAAAGCAAAGGAGAGAGACATGCCCTGCTGTCAACACTAAGCTAAAATCCCTAATTACAATGCACAGGTTTCCAAGCTAACCTGCAGTGTGACCTGAAAACATGATTTGTCTTCCCTGGGAACAGTGGTCAGCTTGAGTCTAGAAGCCTGGTCCATTTGCCCAGGGCCCAAGAGATCTAGCAAGAAGCAGAATAGTCAAGCAAATGGCCCAATGGAATGTAAATATACAGAGAAACAAAGCCGCTCGGAAATATCTCAAGTCAGGTGCCTGCTTGGAATGTTTTCAAACCACAAATAAAGGGCAGAAAAGTCCAGAGAAAGATAAATGAAATTATAAAAGAAAATCAATAAATACTTAAAAACATTTTTGAGAAGTTTTTATATGCCAGTTATTGTGCTAAGTGTATTCACTTGTCATGCCCTTTAGTCCTAGAAATAATTTATGTGAAGAACTCAGTACAATTTCTGGCACATGATAGGGCTCTCAGAGATGGTGGTAGCCATTACTAATTATTATTATTATTATTATTATTATTATTATTATTATTATTCATGCCTGTTGTGATTAACTTTTCATTGGGGGATAATGGTGTTAAGTGAGAAGAAAAGGTGTGTGTTTGGAGAGGAAGAGGATGGGATTCACATTTATTAAGTGCCTACAATATGCTACGTTTTTACACGTCTTCGTATATCTCAACTTAAAATAACTATGGGGAATAACTTTATTACCCTGAATTTATAGAAGAGATTGCTGATATTTTTCTCTTTCCTCTTAAATTCTTTTTTTTTAAAGATTTTATTTATTTATTTTTACAGAGAGAGAGAGAGAGATCACAAGTAGGCAGAGAGGCAGGCAGAGGGAGAGGAGGAAGCAGGCTCCCTGCGGAGCAGAGAGCCCGATGCGGGACTCGATCCCAGGATCCTGAGATCATGACCTGAGCCGAAGGCAGAGGCTTAACCCACTGAGCCACCCAGGAGCCCCAAATTCTTTTTTTGTATCCATACTCTCTCCCTTAATTTTGCCTTTTCCTTCCCTCCTTCTTTCCTTCCTCTGCTTATTAATTTATTATCTTTTTTTCTCCCAGGGAGTGAGAGAACAGTTGGTTTAGTTTCATTGTGGAAATAGATATAATTTAAAATAAAATAAAACATGTATGTCTATGGGTGCACACACATATATAGATGAATAAACACATACATTCATATATATATATACATACGTGTGTATATACATATAATCTTAATGAAGTGAAAATGATATTGAAACATGCTGAACTAAGATTTAGGTTCATGGACCAATGCATGATACATATTCAGCCAGAGAAGAATTACGAATTGGTCTCTGAACTTCCGTACATCCATCACAAAGAAATATGAGCACTATTATAGGGGTCATTGTGTATGTAGGTTAAAAACAAAACAGACAATAAAAAATACTCATTTCTTTTCCTGATACTTGGCCAAAGAGAGGGCAGAGTAAACCTTGTCTGCTCCCTTCCCCTCTAAAAAATCATCTACCAAAGAATTTTAAAAAATGTAAAATCTACCTTTGATGCAACAAGGAGATATTTGTAACCCTGAAACACAATACAAAATGACAGAAGAAGGTAACAAAGGAAAAGTAAATGACTTAGCTGAGATAAGGTCAAACCGAAGCAAAAAGAAAAAAAGGACAAATCAACTTTCTTGGCCAAACTCCAGCAAGGCTTCGGAATTGCAGGCACAAGTTCCATTTTAGGGCAGAGATGAGGCAAGGAGTTGAAATGGGAATGGTACGAAAATCCTTTTCACCACAAGAAAATCCTTGCATTGTCCTGATCTCCCTGCCTTATGGAGTCAGGTGACTTTCTTCCTTGCCCTTGAAGGAGTAGAAAGTCTAGTCAGAGACACTGAAAGAGAGAGGCCATTACCTTAGAAACAGAAGGTATGGCTGTTGGAAGAGGGGAGATAAAAGTGCCCTGGTAAGTCCAGGGCTCTAAAACCTCTTCCTTGTCTGAATTGATTCAGAACTGTAGTGGCCAGGAATTTGTTCGTTAGGCAGGAGACAGTAGGACCCCTTTTCTGCAAAATCGAACCCCTCTAGAAAAGAGTTCTACAGTTACTGACTGAAGAAAAAAATCCAGGTCACAACACCACAGTGAAATCACTAATCTACAAGCTACCTCCATGCAATCAACTTACTCGTGCACAGGATCACCAGACATTTGAGTGTGAAAGGGAAAACATGACAGGTTAAAGCTAAAACAACATTTAACTCAAAGCAGGGACAATGTAGGTTAAAATAAGAACATTGACAATAAATGCAATTTTCACATATAATATATATAATATCTGAAAGATATAAAAAAGGATACTACATCTTTTAAAAAAGAGCAAAATCACATTAAAGGAAGAATATTCATGGTGCCTTTGTAGTTCAGTCGGTTAAGCATCTGCCTTCTGCTCAGGTCATGATCTCAGGGTCCTGGGATCAAGTCTTGCGTCGGGCTACCTGCTTAGTGGGGAGTCTGCTTCTCCCTCTCCTTCCGTCTGCTTCTCCCACTGACTCAAGTTCTTGCTTGCTCTGCTCTCTCTGTCAAATAAATAAATAAATAATCTTAAAAAATTAAAAGAAGAAAGAATATTCAACAAAAAACCTCATATACATATACATAAATTTATATATGAAAGATTTACGTATATACACTGAAAATAGAAATTTTGATAGAATGGCCACAACAGGTTGGGAAAAGCTAAGAACTTTTAAAACATGTATATATTTGTATATAAAATAGAAGAGAAAACATAAGATAATTTGAGGAGCAATCCAAGAGTTTCAACAACCTGGTTTCAGAAAGAGGAGAAAATACTTATGGGGAAGAAATAAAGACCCTTTCATCCATCTCAATGAACATGAACGACACTTCAAAATGTAACCCAATGAGTGAAAAAGTTTCATACTAAGGCACATCAGCATGAAATTTCAGAACACCAGAGATAAAGAAAACATACAAAGAATTTCCAGAGACTATAAACAGGTCACATACAAGAATGGTAGACCAGATTGCAGGAGACTTCTCAAAAGCAACTCCTGAAGCAAGAAAACAAAAAGAAATTCTTTCAATATTTCAAAGAAGATAATTTTCCATCAAGTTTTTTATACAAACCTGTGTTGTTAATCAATTTTGTGGGTAGAATTACGATATTTTCAAATTTTCAATGTCTTTAAAAAGATTGTGCCAATATCTATTTTCTTAGGAAGTTGCCAGAAGGTATTTTCCAGCAAAAATGGAGTAAGTAAACCAAAATAGGAAAGATTCTTCAGCGCAGAGTTCAAGGGAAACCCCAGCCAAGAGCTTGGTAGAGAAAACGTTTCAGAGTAAACAGGAAGTAAACAGGAAGTAAATATTCCAGAGGGATATTTTTTCAGAAATAAGTAATAAGTTAGGTGACAGTTTTGACCAAATGAGAGATTATGAGAACTGATATTTTATTTTATTTTATTTTTTAAAGATTTTATTTATTGATTTGACACACAGAGAGAGATCAGATCACAAGCAGGCAGAGAGGAAGCCAGAGAGAGAGGAGGAAGCAGGCTCCCTGCCGAACAGAGAGCCCGATGCGGGCCTCGATCCCAGGACCCTGAGATGATGACCTGAGCAGAAGGCAGAGGCTTTAACCCACTGAGCCACCCAGGCGCCCAAGAACTGATATTTTATAGGCTCAGAGGGGAGCATGGTGAGACTTAGCTGCAAACATCCCAACATCACTTTAATCCATCATACCCTAAACATTGCATTTACGTATTAGTAACTCTTAGCTGCATGCTTAAAATCAAGCTCTTTCTCTTTCCTCTTAAATAGTCTCATGAGCATAGAAAGCGAGTAGAAAACACCCCTTTCCCCCGTTGATTATTATTAACAAAGGCAGCTTCCTTATGTGGGAAGCAAAATTTACAAAGTCATGTAATGGGATGAGTAAAAAAGTTCTATTTAACTGTTTTATATAAAGAAGAGATTTTTTTTTTCCTAACTGAGCAGCATGTATTCAGACATTTCTCTATTTAAGACTCTCATTTGTCACTTTCCATAAATGCTGGCAGAAGTCAAACTGTGCTTAGGGCCCTTTCAGCGAACAGCTTGTGACTTTTTTCCAAGTGTTTTTTAAACCATTTCCATGAGCCCAGTATCTGGTGATAGATTTGTTTTGAGCTCTCCGAAGCTGTAGCTATCTGGGTCACTGTTCCACTCTGGACATTGTACCTCTTGACCATATGCTTTGCGAGGGCCTCACACAAGTTCTGCACAGTAGGAAACACTCTTGAGTTGGATGATGCTGTTGCACTGGTGGTGCAGATCAAGAAAAATCATCCAGGGCCTCAAACAGTTAATTTTTATTTGTTACCCACCCCCCTTTTGCAATTGCACTAGATCCTATTTCCCATAAAGGTATGGAAATGTGGTCTTAACTACAATCCAAAGAAATTCAAAAGAGAATTAACTTTTTTACATTTTAGACATTGTTTTTTAATGTCTGATTTCTGTGTTGCACCCTACATCTTTATGGTTTCTAAATAATAAATTATATCATTGGGGATTTTTGAGATGAGATGGATGTTAAACATATGGACATCAAAGATGTGAACTGTGAAATGAAGGTATAGTGTTGCTGTTGTAATCACCCGATGTCACTTTTGCTTGGGTTATATTCCTGCCTCCAAGAAGGCTTCTGAGGTCGCCTGAATTTATACCAACTAGTCCACAGGCCTTGGGTGAATGGTATTTAAACCATAATTAAGGCATTTTATAGACTGGGTTAAAATATGACCTCAAAAATGCAAGATTTTTATGGTTCATATTTGGCTTTTGAAAAAATAATATAAGAAAAAATTTGAGATTTTACCTCCACTTTAAGAAATGTTTCAAGAAATCTTCACAAAAAGAAACAGAAGGAAAATTAGGAATTGCTATGTCAATGCAACTTGGCATTTGTTAAGTATTTCCCAATATTAGACCTTTTTCTCTTATACATATTCTTAGTTCAGGGAGAAACAGTCTAAAGACAGTAGGTAAGAATCATCAAGCAGTTCACTCACAGCCAGCAGAATCTGATGTAACTTACCTGGCTTTGGTGAGACACATGAACTTGTAATACGTATACCCTGAAGCTCACTTTGAGGAATTTAGAAAACTCAACAGTTGCACAGCTTACCTTGTTCAGGTGGTGGGCTGAAACCAAAGTTAACTTTGGGCAATATCCTTTGAATGTCTACATTTATCTTTACTATAAATGAAAATCTACAGTATTTCTCCTGAAGGCAGAGAAAAATCTTAATGGTTGTTAAAAATATTCAAACATCTTCTGGGTATATTTTTAAAACCTCAAGTCTCTTATAATGAATTTTTCCATCATATGGAAAAAATTCTTCCTCCCCTTCTAATTTTTATAACCTTAGACATAAGCTGCATTTAGCAAAGGCCTCTGAAGAAAAACAAGGTCTCCTTATTATCCTAAGGATCAGCCTTCACATCAGAACACAAACTCCTAAGGAAAAAAAAAAAAAGTGAAGCACTCCCCATATGTAGGAAGATTTGTTATCTTAGTTTATTTTGGGGAAACTTGGAGTTTCCAATCATATTTCATATGGCAGATTGGTAAGACAATATTGTCAGACACTTGAAATTCATTTTTGTCTACTTTTTGTTCATCTCCACTAAGAGTTAAAATGACTTTTGGACCCTAGGATTATCTTTAAAATATTTGTCTGTGACAAAGGCTTTCCTGAGGACAGACTCTGCATTATTCACAAAAGGTCTAATTTTGACATATGGTTCCCTGCATGAGTTCAACTGCTGGCTAACTCCCATTCTGTGAGCTTTACTGCCAGCTGGAATCAATATCATTTTGTAAGAGGGGCATAGCCATTATTCTTTTGTAGAAACAGACATTTGTCTCTTGCTTCCAAAGTCATCCGTGGTCTGTACCACACATTTAGATACTTAATCAAACAATATCTTATATCCTGTTTTGCGGTTATATATTTGGTCTCCCCAAGGAATTCACTGAGGTCAGGAACTATGATTTATACAATTTTGCATCTGTTACACTTTTACAACAGTGCCAGATTCATTGGTAGGTGCTATTAACTCTTGAATTGAAAACTTTATGTAGATACTAACCACTAAATCTGCATTATCTTCTGTGTCTACAATTTAACAGGAAGACCCATTCTAGAATATGACTATTTAGAGACTAGACAACCATACCTTCCTCAAGGCAATTTTTGGGGAAGCCTAAGGAGAAGGTAGTAGTAACCCAGTCATGATACTGTAATGCTAAAGTTCGATGTCCCAGGAAAGGTGGACACAAGATGTTGTCAATCCTCCCATAGGATGTGGAGGGGGTGATAGATATAGAAAACTCCCAGCTATCTCATTTTTTTGATCTAATAGGAAATTCATTGTAAACTGAGATCCCATATAAGGAAATTGAACTTGACATCAAAGAGAGCAGAATAAAATAACTCACTGCCCCAACGAAACAGAGAATATCATGGCGGAATTGATTACCTAAGATGTAGCCCATATAGTTCTCAGAACAGAAAATTTTTAAAAGTGGCAAAAGAGAGAAAAGCTATCCTTGAGTAAGGAAAAGTTACATGTTCACAGTTGCATACAATTATGTTAAACTATACAGTAAACAGTAGAGTTTTCATTTAATAGAATAAGATTGGTGGCTTTTTGAGAATCTTCATAAAATTCCAACAAAAAATTATGCTTTAGATATTTTTAGATATATCATAAGACTGAGGAGATACCTTTGACTCTTGCTCTCAAGAATCTGTTGTCAGAATAGGAAAAGGTGGGTCACGTGTTGAGGGCTATTGCTGGCGATGCTGCTCACCATCGTGGAAATTCCTCTTACCTCACCTATTTCGGCCCTTTCTTCGTTTTCTCCTCTGTTTCATGGGAGGATACATCCCCACTGCTTCCCAAGAAAAGAAAACATGTTTATGTATTTTTTTTCTTTTGAAGAGTTTTAATATTCTCTCTTTATCCTTTTATCTCTTTATCTTTTAGTTCTGAAATTTCACAGGAATACGACTTTGTGTGTTTGGTTTTCCCATCATGGTCAGTAATCAGCTGGCCTTTTCAGTTTGAATTTTCAATCTAAGAATTTTTGATCCTAAGAAATTTTTGTACACTCTTTATTTGATAGTTTTCTTTACTTTGATGTCTTCCTTCTTTCTGGAACTTCTCTGACTTGGCTCTTGGAACTCCTTTCTCTCTTTTACTTTTCTCATCTTTCCTGTTTTTCTTGTTGGGTGATTTTCCTCAACTTTATTTTCTAAGCCCTCTATTAAATTCTCACTTCAGGAATCATCATGACTGTTAAACTCCCAAGATCTTTTTCTTGTTCCTCACTTCTTTGTTTTAATCTCCTTTTCTGGTTTTTTCTTTCTTTCTTTTTTTTTTTTTTTGTAATATTTTCTGTTATTTTTCTGAGGGTGTTAATGATTTTTCTTTTTTTTTCAGTTTTCACTACTTACCCCCTGCATTATCTGTTTCCTCCTCATTCACTTTACTCCCTGTCTTTCACAGTACAGACTTTCTTGGATGCTCCTTGGATTTCTCTTCCTGTTTAAAAGTAAAGCAGGAAAAAGCTCACCAGAAATTTTGTGTGCATGGAGAGAGAATCATAGAGCTAAGTTCTGGGCTTCATTAAAAGCCATACTAAAGCTCTGTTATCTGTATGTTGGTCTTTTCCCTTGGTCTGCCTGTTTTCTCTAGAGTGAAATATACTCTCATCCTTACTGATGCCGGAATTCTCTAAACCAAGAGGGAAAGGAGATAGGCCCTTGTCATTCAGTATTCATACTTCTCCATAATCCTGCTCTCTTCACTATGGCAACTCACCCCTGTTTGTCTGCGATGGCAACAGATCCCTGTTTGGGATCTGGAACCCAGAGATGATTAGGTTTTACTTTTCAGAGAGCAAAATTCCCATCTCCATCCAGGTGAAGATGAAGACTCCCTAAAGACAGACATCTGGGCTCTAACTGCTCTTATATAATTGATGTTACACAAGAATCGAAGCACAATGTATTTACTCATTTATTTATTTACCTATTCACTTATTTACTTACTTGTTTTATCTCTTACTGCCACTTTAAATGTTATTCATTGATACTTCCCTGCCCTGATATAAAAATTGCCAAATGACCTACACACTGGGACTACTTTGAGGCTCACAATCGCTTTTAGCTCACAGACAACTCAATTTGTAATTAGTAGCTCAATCCTAAACAAGCCCTTACATTCAACTTAGCACTACATTTAATTTAGCATTAAATCTTCTCCCCCTCCCCTAACTTGGGATCTTTAGCAAATAAAACTTCTAGTCCAGCAATGAGTATATAATCAGTTTTTCCTTTCTCTGTCGTTATCCAATCATTCTCTCTCCAGCTTGCTTATGTAAATTCCTCTGCTTTCCTCTAAATGATTGAGGAAAAGACACATTTTTATAAAGGATGCCATTATCCTTTGAGTTGGGGTCCTCTAGATAACAGATGTTTGAGACTTACCTCCTGCTGGGCACCTTTGAGTGATCCTGCAAATTTTCCATGTTCAGGAACTTCCATCACAGCATCTTGACATGGGAAATGCATGTTTTCCTTTAGATGCACAGGCTTCTACTCTCAAACTCTGGTTTCCCAGAGGTTCTATCCCACAGGGACCTTACCCTTGAAATCCACTAACCCATAGCAGAAGATCTCTTGGGTTAAACAGTCCCAAGAAAGCTCTCTCACTTTGTCCCAACAAATTCCTGAAGTGTACAGTAATCTCTATTCTGCTGCCTTGGGTCATTTTATCTTCCTCCAACATGAAGTAGGCATCAGCCATTTTTGTTCCCCCGATATATGCAACATTCTTCACAATCTCTGAGTGGTCCGGGGAAGCCCTCTTCACTAGGCTTGAAGGAAAGAAGAAGAAACTCACCAGGCAAAAACTTTCTCCAACAAAACTTGTTGATAAAACCTTTATTCCTCACTCTCTGAACAATTTGGTATTCCACAAACAAGTGATGAAATCAAAAGACATAGAGCAAGTTCTTCCCCATCTCTCTTGTCAATAATCCCTGGGTGATCTGGGGCCTCATCGTGAAGTGTCACATTTCTCATATCATTATGTCTCAGTAGACACTTAGCTGTGACACTCTGTTACACAAACTTTTTTTACCCCACCATCAGAAATACTTGGTGTCTCTATTTCTTGAGCATATATCTGTGTTCTGATATGTTTATCACCTTCTTTTACTGGTGCTTTCCTAGCCCGGCAGACAATAAGACAAGGAATGGAAAATTTTCATAAGCGGCTAGATGAATGGATAGTTGAACAGATTATAAGGGCTATTATGTGATTAAAGTCACTCCTGATAGTTTACTGATACTCTTGAAGGTCCCCTCACCATAGTATATGGATTGAGCCATTTCAGTGCCCTAATAAATCCAACCTTTCCTTCCTGCTCAAAGTTTACCTTTTCAGCCCTCAACTTCAACTGTCAGGTAGCTAAGTAGCAAAACAAAAACTCTAGTATTTTGGGGTGCTTCTGGCCCTTCCCCTTCCTCTTTCTCTGTGATTTCACTATATCCCAGAGTAGTGATAAGGCTTGATCAAGCTATCTGACTTTCCTTAGCATCACTCCCATTTCTGTTTTAAAAAGTCCAATTTATAAATTCATCTTTAAAGTATAATTTTTTTAAGATTTATTTATTTATTTATTTGACACAGAGAGAGAGAGATCACAAGTAGGTAGAAAGACAGGCAGAGAGAGAGGAGGAAGCAGGCTCCCTGCTGAGCAGAGAGCCCGATGCGGGGCTCAATCCCAGGACTCCAAGATCATGACCTGAGCCAAAGGCAGAGGCTTAATCCACTGAGCCACCCAGGTGCCCCTAAACGATAATTTAGTAAGTATTCATCATGTGAGAGATACTATCCCAAGCCCTTGGGATAAAAAAATGAGAGATACAAAATAATATAAGAAAGACCTTAATAATGCTGGGACAAACATAAAGGGGGAGCACCAAAAACAAATAGATAAATAACTTCTCTCTCTCTCTCTCTCTCTCAAGGAAATAGAACAAATTTCATAGAGGAGGTGAAATGTAAAACAATAGGAATTCAATCTAGGGTTTTGGGAAAAGGAAAACAGACAAAGGGCATTCAGGGCAAGAAAATAGGGAGCAAAGGCATAGACTTGTGAAATAAAAGCTGGGAACTTTTGAAGAATGATAGAGCTAAAGAAGAGAATATGTTGGGGATAGTCATCCTAAATGAAGATATAAGGCAGTTTGGAGTGAGACTGGGAAAGTCCTTTTATGTTGTGTTAAGGAATTCACAGTTTTCCTGTAAATGATCCAGAGACAATAGAAGCTTTAAGGGAGAGAACAAAAAGATCAGAAGTGTCATTCTGAAAATTAACTCTGAAAACATTGGGAAATTAGGTACCAAAGAACAGGTATAACCAATGCCTTGCTTATTCAAAAATTCATTCATAATACTCATTCATAAAATATTTATTGTGTTATCGGTATGAGCCAGGCCCTAGACTAAAAGTTAGAGATACAGGGATGAATAAGGAGAAGGCCCTGCCTTCAGGGAACTTAGACTCTAAAGGGAGAAGTCCACCTGCTCAGTGCTTCCTGAAAGATAAACAGAATGTTGTAATAAAAATAACTTTAGCAAGGGTGTTGGTTCATAAACACATGTCCTGTACATGCAGGACAAGGAGAAACAGAAGAAAGAGGTGGGCTACTCCAGATGAGTGGATGGCAGTTTTAATGGGCAAAGGAACTTATATACGAGGCTAGTCTTGGGTGCCACAAGATGAGTAAATCTCCCCATCAGCCCACCAGAATCTTAAACATTTATATAAAGGTTTTAACTGGGTGTAGTCATGTATGTAATCTAGATAGCCTTAACACCACATTTCTATCTCAGGGCTGTGTCCTTGGAGCAGCATGGGGGAACAGGGAAGAGGTGAGAGGGTAGGGAGCCTCTACAATTGCCTGCGCCCCACTTGAGGGTCAATTGACAGTCATGCCTTTTGATGAACTTCTCTAACAACAACAAAAAAAAGGTTGATAGGAAGAACTGATATTTTGACTAGATAATTAAGGAAAGTGGTTTTCAAAATATGATCCATGACCCTTTGCATCCAAATTACCTGGAAATCTTGCTAAAAAGCAATTCCCAGATCCATACTCAGTAATTCAGAATTTTAGGAGGTGGAATAAGAGATTTTGCATTTTTTGTGTGTATTAATTGACTGACTTTATTTTTTCCCCAAGAAATGTCTCCAAATGAACTTTTTTTTTTACTATTTCAAGTTTTATTTAAATTCCAATTAGTTAACATGTAGCATAATATTGGTTTCAGGAATAGAACTTAGTGATTCATCACTTACATACAACAGCAAGTGCTCAGCACAACAAGTGCCTTCCTTAATGCCCATCACCCATTTAGCCCATCCCCTAGCCACCTCCCCTCCAGCGACCATTTGTTTGTTATCTATAGTTAAGAGTCTCTTTTATGGTTTGCCCTCTCTCTCTTTTTTTTTCTTTTCCCCATATTCATCCATTTTGTTTCTTAAATTCCACATGTGAATGAAATTATATAGTATTTGTCTTTCTTTGACTTATTTTGCCTACCATCACTATCTCTAGGTCCATCCACATCTTTGCAAATGTCAAGATCTCATTCTTCTTAATGGCTGAGTAATATTCTATTGTACATATATATACCACCTTTTCTTTATCCATTTATCAGTCAATAGGTATTTGGGCTCTTTCCACAATTTGGCTATTGTTGATAATGCTACTGTAAATACCAAGGTTCAGGTATCCCTTCAAATCAGTATTTTTGTATCCTTTTGGTAAATACCTAGTAGTGCAATTGATGGGTCACAGGGTAATTCTTTCTTTAACCTTTTGAGAAACTTCCATACTGTCTTCCAGAGGGCTGTACCAGTTTGCATTCCCACCAATAGTGTAAGAGTGTTCTCTTTACTCCACATCCTTGCCAACATCTATTTTTTCTTGTGTTGTTATTTTTAACCATTCTGACAGGTGTGAGGTGGTATCTCAATATGGTTTTGATTTGTATTTCCCTGATGATGAATGATGTTGCACATCTTCCCATGTGTCTGTTAGCCATCTCAATGTCTTCTTTGGAAAAATATCTATTTGTATCTTCTGCTCATTTCTTAACAGGATTATTTGTTTTGGGTGTGTTGAATTTGATAAGCTCTTTATAGGTTTTGGATACTAACCCTTTATCAGATATGTCATTTGCAAATATTTTCTCCCATTCCATTGCATAGGTTTCCTCTTAGTTTTGTTGACTTTTTCCTTCACTGTGCAGAAGCTTTTTATCTTGATTAAGTCCCAATAGTTCATTCTGGCTTTTGTTTCCCTTGCCTTGGGGATGTGTCTAATAAGAAGTTGTTCTGGCCAATGTCAAAACAGGTACTGCTTGTGTTCTCCTCTAGGACTTCGAAGGTTTCCTGTCTTACGTTTCGTTCTTCCATCCATTTTGAATTTGTTTTGGGTATGGTATGAGAAAGCGATCCAGTTTCATTCTTCTGCATGTTGCTATCCAGTTTTCCCAGGATCATTTGTACAAGGGACTGTCTTTTTTCCACTGGATATTCTTTTCTTCTTTGTTGAAGATTAGTTGACCACATAGCTGGGGGTCCCTTTCTGCATTTTCTATCCTATTCTGTTGATCTATGTGTCTATTTTTGTCCCGGTACTATACTGTCTTGAAAACTACAGCTTTGTAATATAGTTTGAACTGTGGGATTGTGATTTCTCCAGCTTTGCTTTCCTTTCCCATGGCTAGTTGGAGTCTTTGGTGGTTCCGTACAAATTTTGGGATTGTTTATTCTAGCTCTGTGAAAATTCTGTGATATTTTGATAGAGATTGTATTAAATGTATAAATTTCTTTGAGTGGTATAGATATTTTAACAATATTTGTTCTTCTAATCCATGAGCATGGGATGTTTTTCTATTTCTTTGTGTTGTCTTCAATTTCTTTCATAACTATTCTCTAGTTTCAGAGTGCAGATCTTCTACCTCTTTGGTTACATTTATTCTGAGCTATCTTATGGTCTTTGGAGCAATTGTAAATGCGATTACTTGATTTCTCTCTCTGCTGCTTCATTATCGGTGTATAGAAATGTCACAGATTCTGTACGTTGATTTTGTATCCTGTGACTTTGCTGAATTCATGTATCAGTTCCAGCAGGTCTTTCAGGTTTTCTATATAGAGTATCATGTCATCTGCAAATAGTGAAAGTTAGACTTCCTTCTTGCCCGTTTGGATGCTTTTATTTCTTTTTGTTATCTGATTGCTGAAGCTAAGACTTCCAGTACTATTAAATAACAATGGTGAGAGTCAACATCCCTGTCTTGTTCTTGACCATAGAGAAAAAGCTCTCAATTTTTCCCCATTGAGGATTATATTAGGTATGGGTCTCTCCTGTATGGCCTTTACGATATTGAGATATGTTGCCCCATCCCTACTTTTTTGAGGGTTTTTATCAAGAATGGATACTGTACTTTGTCAAATGCTTTTTCTGCATCTATTGAGAGAATCACTGAGACTCTGCATATTTTAGCAGACATCCCAAGATAATTCTTAACCATGCTTGTTTGAAAACACTAGCCCTTGCCCTGGGAGCCTGTGCAAGTAAAAGAACATGGGAGCACTGAGGATGGAAAGATTCAGAGAGACTTGAAAGATACTTTGGGTGTTAGGATCAAGAAAAGGGCAATGTGATCCAGCTATTGACCCTACTATATATAGTCCAGTGCCTAATAATTTAGTGCTCATGATGAATGAATTCACACCAAGGTTTTAACAATTTATGATGACTTGATATATTACTCTCCTTCATCTGCAAAAATATATATATATTCTAACTGAAGATTCCTGAAGAATAAATCTGTAAATGTAAAAATTTAAGCTTCCTGACAGGTGGAGAAAAAGATATTTTAGGCTGGCACAAATGATTATGATGAAAGTGAAGCATAATGCAGAAGCTCCCAGATGACAGAGAAGGCAGACAATTTAATTCTAGGGGGAAAAAATTGCAACTGCCATACTTCAGTTTGAATGTGACTCTAACAGCATGGATAATTTTTTATACTAAATATTTGAATTCTTCTGGGAATTAATATAATTGTAAATGTTGAAGGAAAAGTTATGATCAAGACAGGCCCCTAGCAGAGTCCTCATTAATCCCTAACATTCAGTTTTCAAATTGTAAACCACAGAGGGTCTAGATATATGGTCTTCTGCTGCTCATGCATATATTTTTTGCTATGGTTATAAAAGATGCCCTTGGAAAGACAACACTGAAAGTATTCGCTGTTTGTGTACCCAGTAAGTGTTACATCAGGAAATGCTAACAAAAATCCATTTCCTTTCTCTGTCTGGGCAGCTTATTTGTCCGGTCCCCAGGGGTACATATGCTAAGATGATGTTTACATAGAGTATAATGCTACTACATTCGTTTACAACACTTTAGAGTTTACAGGGCTGTTTCATACATATGATCTTAATGAATTTTCACAGTAAGTTCATGAGATGTTTATGATGCCATTGTACACATAAAAAGAAAAATGAGACTCAGAGAGTTTAAATAACTAGCCCAAAAACACACATCTAGAGAGTTATAGGGCCCTGAATACTAACCGATGCATTTTGACAAAATGTCCAATGATCTTTCTTCATGAAGCCCCATATTTTGGGTTATGTTAAAGACAGGAACTTTGCCTTGGGATCCCTTTCACCTTTGTCAACTTGCTCTCTCTCTCTCTCTTCTTCTCTCCCTTTCTCCTCTCGCTTCCTCCTTGCACACCTTCCCATGTACCTAGTAGTTCAATGCTGCAGGTTATCTTGGATCCTATCAATGAGAAACTGTTCAGGTTAATGGTGTTGTCGACGCATTCCCAAAAGGCCCACTTCTCAGCTAACTGAAGTAGCATTTGTCAGTGAGAAAGATTCATACCCACCAGATTTTTCTCATGATTTCTAGACTTTAAGTTTAGATAAGGCTACAGAGGAACTCAACCTTGGCCATAAATGGACCATAAATGTCAGTAATGCCTTGCCTGGTGGCTTCTCTTGCTCCTCTTCCCCTCTCCACTCTATCCTCTGTCTTGACCAGAGATTGTAAACGGGACATCAAAGAGTAAGCTCTGCATCGACCCAGTTTATTTTGTTTCCTCCCTGTTCCTCCTTCTCCCCCTCCTCCCCTTCTTTACGACTTCCTTCTCCCTCCTCCTCCTTCTGCTCCTCTTCCTTCTTGTTTTTCTCCTTCTTCTTCTTCCTCTTTTCCTCCTCCTCCTCCTCCTCCTCTAACAGGGTCATGTCATCTGAAGTTTGCCATCACCCTCACCCTCCATATCAATTGACATTAAGCCAGCTTTACTGATCTATGTGATATTTCTGGCTTCTGAAAGTTTGTGACTCCCAATCTAGCACGTAAGTACCCACTTTATCTTCTGTAATCATTCTCCTTCCCTTCTTTACCTTGCATTGACAATCGGTCTCCCCCCATTCCAACTTAATTTGCTCAACCTTAAATCTTTGATCCTTAGCTTGCTTTACTTCCTTAGATACAAAGTTCATATTCAATTTCAACTTTGTAATGTAAGATTTCTTTAATTTTAAAAAAGTAAAATATGACAACATATTTATGCTTTTCAGTCCTGGATAATGGTAGGTGACATTTAGATCAATAGTCTATGTATTTTCTGTATCTTAAAACATGTCCCCAAATAAAAACAAACAAAAATTTTACTAATTCTTACTTCACCAAATCTCTGAGCTTAATCCTTGAATGCAGTCATTAACTGGGTGCCTCTTGAGCTATCCCTTCTTCTTCAGCCCATGCATTTCCAGTGTTACATATAATTTTCTCTTCGGGGTAATGAGTTAGAGCCTGGGATATTTCTTTCTGAAGCCAATGTATCTTAATACTGTTTCATGGAACAATGCCTCAATCAAAAGGAATAAATTTTAGGGGAGGAATATTACACATGCTCTCTAGCTCAGAGGTCCAAAGCTGGTCATGTGAAGAGAATCCATGTGTGGGGGCTGCATCTTTATGAGATCAGGAATAAGTACAGGTGCTTCTTCACGATTCTGTGGCTCTATAATTCAGTTTTCTGTCTCTGGACTGTAACATTTAAGAGCTGCCATTCTATTGTATGGCCAGAATGCTTCACCTCCTTACACACTTCCCACTTATCTCCTGATCAATTGTTACGTCTCCACTTAAAAATCACTTTCTCAGGCATACTTGACCTGGTTTGGCTGCTTCTGTTATTTTCCCCTTTTGTAATTTTAATTTCTTATTAAATGTCTGTCTTCCTACCAGACAGCATGCTACATTGAGACAGAGACCAGATCCACCTTAGTCCTTGATACATTTCAGTATCTAGGTCATTGCCAACATATGGTGAGTATTAAACAAATGTTTGTTGAATGAAGGAGAGAATGAAGCAATAATGGGGTAGAGAGTCAAAACAGTTACTGTTTTCCAGAGTGTCTATGAACCAGCCAACACCCTTGAATTTTAGCATTCTGTTCCCAACCAGTCTGCACATGTAATTTCCTCACCTTTTGCCTGTACTGAAATTCTAAATGAAATGTCAGGGGAAATAGTCACAAAGGGACGATTGTGATTTTTATAATTATTAAAACCTGAGGGCTTTTGTGACAGAAGTCTCAGTGTCTTTTCTACAGCTGAAGCCCAAGAAGAAAACACATAATTCTCAGGAATGTCTGTCTAATAAATCAGGCTTCAGCAAAGTTAATTAACTGAAAAGCACATGACTTGGAAAACCCCATTAAATGTCTCCTAGATTAAATGCTGATGAGAGGCCGGACCAATACCCATGTTGAATCTCTGACTTTGCTGTCAATCTTGTGGAATGGAAAAAGTTGACTGCTGGTGGAACCACCTGGTTACACAGTGATAAGGAATGTGTTAAAAGCAAATCCTCAGACAAATGGGTTATGAACACATGTCAAAGTTTTATTATCAAGCTTGCCCTAAGGGATGAGGCTCTTAGGAAGTCCATCTCAGTGATTTCTCTTTATTAGAGATATTTCATAGTAGAGTAAATATAAAAAAAGAGAGGAGTGTCTGATTAAAGATAATTAAGAAAAGGGTTAAAGATCGTCTTTGTCATCTTAGGTTGCTATTACAAAATACTGTAAGACTGGGGGCTTATGAACAATAAATATTTCTTTCTCATTGGTCTGGAGGTAGGGAAATCAAAGATCAAGTCCCCAACAGATTCATTGTTTTGTGAAAATCTTCTTGCTTCATAAATCGCCCTTTTCTCCCCATGTGTTCACATAGTAGGGGAAGAGAGAAAGCTTCTGTGTTTCTTCTTATAAGGGCAGTAATACCATTGAGAATGAGAATGTGTTCTTACGACCTAATTATCTCCCAAAGATCCCACATCCTAATACCATCACATTGGGGGTTAGGATTTCAACAAATACATTTTGGGAGAACACAAACATTCAGCCCATAACATTCCTCCCAAAATGCATGTCCTTCTCACATGCAAAACACATTCATTTCATCCCACCAGGCCCAAAAGTCTTAATTCATTCCAATATTAACTCTTAAGTCTAAAGTCTGAAGTCTCACCAAAATATTATCTAAATCAGATGTAGGTAAGACTCAAGGGACAATTCATCCTGAGGCAAAATTTCTTCCCATCTGGGAACCTGTGAAACCAAACAATTGTATTTCTCCAAAATACAATAGTGAGAAAGCATAGGATAAACATTCCAAAAGTCAGAAAAGGGAAGAAGGGGTGGTGGGTCCCAAGCAAACCCAAAACCTAGTAAGGTAAACTTCAAGTGATCTTAAGGCTCAAGGATAATGCTTTCTGGCTCCATGCTCTGCTCTCCAATCTACTCTCCATTGGTCAGTGGCCCCACCTTCTATGTCACTAGGGCAATCATCTTGCCCCCCAGACCTCTGCTGGGTAGGAATTACAGCCCCTAGGGTTCTGGGTAGCCTCATTCCCACATCTTTGGGCAGAAATCACTTGAACTTGAAAACAAGGCCATGGTCTCCCCTCCACAACTCTCTGCCTTCTGAAACTGAAGGGGCACCCCCAGTGATTTCTCAGTCACCTTTAGGGTCCTTCTTGACTTGTCTTGAAGACTAGTTCCTGACTTCTGCTGATATGTTTGATTAGGTCCATGGCTCATATCCACACTAATCTCTTTATCAAATGGTTGCCATGACCACAGCTTCCAAACACAGTATCTCAGTGTTTGCAGTACGGATGGACTGAGAATTTTCTAAATGTTTAAATTCTGGTTTCTCTTAGCTTAACTATCCATTTTACATTTTGTTTCTCTCTTCTCACATTTACTATCAGCAGTCAGGAAGAACCAAGCTACTGCTTCAAGACTTTGCTTAGAAATCTCCTGGGCTAAAGATTTAATTGTATCACTTAAAGTTTCTACTTTCCACAGAACACTAGAACATGAACACAATTCAGCCAAGATCTTCGCTGCTTTATAATGAAGATCTCTTTGCCTCCAATTTCAAGTAGCATGTTCCGCATTTCTGGCTGAAGCCTCATAAGAATGACCTTCACCATCTGTATTTCTATCAACATTCTGTTCTTGATTACTAAGGCATTCTCTCAGAAGACAGGAACTTTCTCAGCAGCTCTCCTCTCTCCTTTCTGAGCTCTCACAAGAATGGCCTTTAAAAGTCCCTTCACAATAATCTTGGCTGCTAGCAGGCACCTCCCAACTCTTTTGGCCACTACCTGTACCCCAGCTCCAAAGCTGTGCCCCAGTTCTGAGGCATTTGCAATAGCAGGACCCCATCTGTCAGTACCAATTTCTGTCTTAGTCAGTTTGCACTGCCGTCACAAAAATACATGTTTCTGTCTTCTCATCCACCCTCCAGAGAACAGCAATCATTGTCAGGAAAGTCCAGGAAGGCCCCAGGAGTATTTATTTGCCCTGGTTCCCTGCAGCTAGTAGTGTAAGTATTTAGTGACCTAGAGTCTATCTATGGAAAATGTAGAGTAAGCTGGCACAGACAGATTTAAAACCTTGCCCAATAGCACAGGGCCATTCACAGGGAGATTGAGTTTGGGAACCCAGATGTTCATCCTTTTCCCACACATCACAGTTGTATTTACACAGGCAAGCTATGACAGATGACCTAGGGCCCAGGGAACACAAACGAAGTGCAGGAGGGAATAGGAACCGTACAGCAACACTCCACTTTCTAGAAAGCACGGATGTGTTGAACAATTCACGGTCACAGTCATCTTATAGAAGAAAAGTAAAACCACATCAGGTACTTCATATGTGTCAGGCACTGTGCTAAATGCCTTGCCAGAATTAATTTTTTCAGTTCTCTAACTCCATTGAAAGATAGGAATTTTAAATTTCCCCATTTTACAAATGATGAACAGACATCAAAACTTGGCTGCATATTGAAATCATCTGGGGAAGAGGGGACAATATTACTGATACCCGACTCTTAGCCCCAGAATTTCTTACTTCAGTGCTGTGAGGTGGGGCCACGCAGTAGGAGTTTTTAAGGTGTCCAGGGTGATTCTCATATGCAGCACAAAATTTAAAATTTTTGAATGATTTAATAATAATTTTAAATTAGAGCCACTAGGTTGAATTACTAGCTTAAGGTCAATCACGGACCCACACAGATCAAATATTTGAACTTAGGTAACCTGACTAAAAACACCCACATCCTAACACAATACTATTTTGCCTCTACTTAATGTGTATCTTACCACATTTCATACTCACAAAGGCCAGTGAAGTCGATAGGTTTATCCCCAGTTTACAGATGAACACCTGAGATAGAGATAAATTGACTAACTTCTCAAGAAATATGACAAATCAGTGGCAGAGGTTCAATTCACAGCCCAGACTTTCTGATGGCAAAACTCATGGGCAGTTGCCCTTTGTTATTTGTATGTGAACTCTTGGAGCAATGTTCCTGGATTAGAATCTTCACTGTGCACAGTAGAGAGGTAGAAACCACAGAGGATTAAAAACATACTCATGCTCAGAGGCCGGTACTTTTCTCTCTATATATTGCGATACAAGAAGCAAAAAATTCCTTTTGCAATGTATTTTCTCAGACACACAAAGTGGTAAATAATAGTGACATAGAGTTAAAAGACTATCCCCCAAATAAAACTTTAGGTGTATGATGCTTAAATTAATTTTTTGGAAATTGGCCTGATAATCTGGGGTACCATTTACATTATTTCTAAGGGAAAATAACAAACTCATAAATGAACTTTTGGGTGACAACTGCAAGGTGGGGGATTGTCTATGTTGTATAAACACCAGATGTTAATATTATAAATGCTAATTTGTGTGTATAGAAAGAGATGTGTTTTCAAAATGTAAATATAAACTGAATTCATCTACTTAGAAATCTCAGATGAATATATCCATTTTTTATCTTTAGAGGCTGACAGAGTGGCTTTTAAATCTGACTATAGCATTAAAAATTGTTTCCTTGAATTACATTTCCCTATTCTAAGCAGCTAGCATCTGTCATGTGGCCACATATGGTAGTTTGGTTAGTGAAGTGATAAAGAATTATAGTAGGTAGCAACCGCCTGATTTAATTAGTCATCAATCATTTAAAACACATCCAGCTTTGTTTTGACTGCCAGGGCCTTTGCACTAACCAGATAAACAACTGATGTTTCTTGTTTATATTCACAAAACGAAGATCATCCTCTATCTTTCCTCTTAAATATGTATTCTCTCCCCTTCTAGCAAGCTGGCTTCAGTCACTTCAGTCTACTCAAATTTTCCAAAAGACATTGTTTACTCTTATGTCCAGATCACGCTCCTCCCTCATCCCAAGTCCTATCTGCATGTTGCCTTCCTTGTTGGAGGACCAGCTTAAACAGCAGATCTTCCGGGATGTCTTCCCAAAGCCTGCCATGTGGAATTTCACCTTCAAGTCCTCAATATTCCCTTGGCACAGCAGATTGGGCTATGTCACCCCTCTTACCAGAGGTCTCTTTGCCTTCCTTCCATAAATACATGATTGCCTGCTCTGTGCTAAGCACTGAGGTCAGCCAGCATTAGGGAAATAAAAGGAATAAATTCTAGATGCACCTGGTCAGGGAGGGGATAACAAATGCATAAGGAAAATTATTAGAACATAGGAGGACCAGAATTATGTCTTAATATTTCATTTTATTTATTTTAAAATAAATAATATATTCATATGTAACAAAAGTTACAAAAAGATAAAACGATAAAAATTCTCCCTTTTACATTTTCTTCCAGGTATTCAGCTCCCCTCTTCAAAAGCAAACAATATTAACAGATCGTATATATCCTTCCATGGATATTCCATGAGTACATAAACAAATATTTATGCATATATATATATGTATATGTGTGTATATGTATGTGTATATATATATAGTATATTTTCAAAATTTTTACTTTATAGAGCTACTATAAAAACCAAAGGAAGATTTTGCAGCCTGCCTTTTGTACTTAATTCTGATACTTTGTATGTCACTTGACCAGCAAATAACTTTTCCATTAGTTTTTAAATTTGGATACATATTGTTCCATCATAGGGACAAACCATAATTTATAAAACTAAATCCTGATTGAGGAATATTTTGGTTGTTCTCAATATTCTGCCATTACAATCAGTGTTACAGTGAATAGCCTAACACATGCATCGTGTGTGTATGTATGTATGTATGTATGTGAGTGTTTGTGAGACTGTTGTAGTGTGAACAGCCCTGCACAGTGTAAGAATGCTTATTTCTCCACACTTTTACAATGTTTTACCAAGCTTTTTATCTCCACCAGTCTGATATGGGAAGAAAATCCCAGTATCTCCTTTCAGTTTGCATTTCTTTTATTATAAGTGAGATTCAATCTCCTTTCAAGTTCAAGTTCCTTTTCTGTGAGTTTTATGGACATATTTGTTCCCAGTTTTCCTATCAAGTTGTTGTTTCTTATTGATTTGTAGGAGCACTATAAATCAAAGAAATTAACCTTATGTGAAGTGAGTTGCATATGTTTTACCCCCAGTTAATAATTTGTCTTTTGAATTTGCCTTGCAGAAATTTATAAAGCTAAATTTATCAATTTCAGAATAGCTAAGAACTTTCAACTTGTAAAATAAAACAAAATCCTTAACTGAACTTTTGAAAGTCTATTTGGCTTTCCAGTTAGAGGAAAGAAGAGAAAATATGGTTTGTTTCTTTTTGTTTCATTTCTATATTCCAATTACGTATATATACTACAGGGACACATGCTGAGACCAATAATGCTACTTTAAGAAGCAGGCAACTAATACCTGTTGTTTCAGTTATTAACACTGCAAAACAAAGTATCCCAAAACTCAATGCATGAAACCACATTTGTTATGCTCACGAATTCTTTGAGTCAAGAATTCGGACAGGACACACTTGGAATGACTTGTCTCTGCCGTAGGATGTCTAGGCTGTCTCAGACCTGCTGCAGTTTCGACGCTGGGGACTGGAATCATATTACAAAGGCTCAGTCTAACACAGGATGCTGGCAGGAGGTGGAGATTAGCTGGGACCATCATCCTGAACCCCTTTCCGTGGCACCCTCATGTCTCCTGGGCTTCCTCACAATATGAGGCTTGGATCCCAAGGATGCATCACGAAAAGAGAGAGCCAGGCTGAAACTCTATCATAAGATACACAGCATCTGCTGCAATCCATTGTCAGAGCAGCCAACCTGCTCAGGTTCGAAGGGAGAGAAAACAGACTCTACCTCCTGTCACTACTCTTCCAGGGGCAAGGCTCACTGATGATACTGCTTTGACCTTTTTGAAAAACACAGCCTGTCATCCCTGGTCAAGGATCTGTCCTGTGCATCTTCAGTCCGAAGAAAACATCGGTCTTGGTCTAAGAGGCTGGACTCACCTGTGGGATTCATTGGATTACAGGATTATGTCTGACTTTCCTGTCGCAACAGGTAAAGAATTAACCCCACTGTAAACTGTAGGCCAGGATCCTGCTCCCCTTCCAGTGTTCGAGTTTGGTTACTGGGTTGCTGTCTCTTTGTCAACCATCTCACAGTAATGCCAGTAGAAACAAAAAAGAGTCAATTCAGGCTTATCTAGGAATATTGCTAGCCACCCACCCCACCCCACCCGTGCCTTCTGCTGGTGATTTTTGTTCACTATTCTTTTAATCAAATAATGGGAGAGACAAGATGAAAAATTCGTATCAGCCCCTTTGAAGATGCATTAGTACTCCGGCATAGTCAGTGTTAAGAAAAAAGAAAGAAAAGAAGGAAGGAAGAAAAACATGCTATTTACTAAAGGCAGAGTATGCAGATTATCTCTGGGTTTCAATTACCCATATTTGTGTTCTTTTACTATGATTAGCATCATTGACTAATTCTATTTTTTAAAAGAATTTCTTATAAAATCTCAATTATTTCATATGGAACATATCCTGCTCAGTTAAACTAGTCAATAAATGCAGCATTTCCTTTGACTAAAATCTACAGAGATATTTTAAATAGAAAAACAAAACAAAATAAAACCATTGATTATCACTATGGTGTTTCACTCAACAGAGTTAGCACATTAAATGCAAAAGCAGAAATCACACATGTCACAAATTGAGTAGCTAAGGTACAAGGTCTATCTGATCCTTGTACCAGATCAGGATAGGAAGTGAAGACAATCATTCGGTGTGGGACAAAGAACTACCAAGAGCAATGGTCTTGATTCCAAGACCTCATGTCCCAAAGGATAACCAGCAATTGTTACCCAAGTAAATATAGATCTCTGTAAAAAAATAAATAATAATAATAATAATAATAATAATGGATTCATTTTATGACTTAGTAGAGGTGATAGATTTGTATTAGCCAAAGCAGCTAGCCTAAAATAGTGAGCACCTAGGAAAAAGTCAGATTCTGCTAATCGAGGTAGTAGGTAGTTGAGATCAGACGGTGAATTTATGAAATCTTGGTTTGGACACACAGAGGTGGAGATTTAGGCACAAACCCAGTAACCCAAAAGCAAGCATTGGTCCATAGGCTTCCCGACATGCATATGATTTAATTTCACGTTCTCATCTCATTTAGAAAAGGTTATTTTTTCAATTTTACTTTGCTTCTTTGCAGATTGACTTAAGAATGTAGATAGATCCAAATCTAAATTGCAGAAAGGATTCAAGAGAAGTGGAGAAAAGACAGAACCCAAGAAAATGACACAAGGGCAGACTATATATTTAAAAAGACATTTTAACACTAGAAAAGGTCCTGACATCTGATGCAACCGTTGTTTGCCTTCTAAAATGTTATCATTTTCATCAAGTCTTCTGAAAAGATTCGATTCTTCTTTTTTTTTTTTTAAGATTTATTTATTTATTTATTTGACACAGAGAGAGAGATTACAAGTAGGCAGAGAGGCAGGCAGAGAGACAGGGAGAGGAGGAAGCAGGCTCCCTGCTGAGCAGAGAGCCCGATGCGGGCCTCGATCCCAGGACGCTGAGATCATGACCTGAGCCAAAGGCAGAGGCTTCAACCCACTGAGCCACCCAGGTGCCCAAAGATTCGATTCTTCTTGACTTTTTTCAATATTTCAGTGTTTGTTGGAAGGATAAGTAGGATGTGACTCTGTGACAGGCCTGTCACTTTGGACTTTACAAGCAAGCACCACATAACGTTTTACCACATCCTCCTAGTAACAGATGAGGATAATTGGATACTATCCTCCCAGCAATGAGAGCACCCTGCCATCTGATTTTACATTTTGTGCCCTTTTCATAACAAAGGAGACCATTACAAAGTCCCTCATGCTGCCCTGAGCATGATTTAAATCTCTTGGAAAACTTAATTACAGCTTTTTACACTGATTTTGTGTCTTACAGAATCCAAATCAATCCATGTTTCAGTTTTAAGATTTACACTTAGCTCTGATCTTGAGTAACATTTTATTCCCTTCTCTCTAAGCATTTCTTCTCAACTACAGAAAAGTGGCGATAATTTCCAAACGTTATCTTGTATCAATGAGTACACAGAAAAATGACAATACATATATATAATATATATTCATACACATACATATACAAATTTGCACATAGATATAGACATACATACATATACGAATATATATCATAGGTTATTCGAGCAGCATATGGTGCTTTTCTGGGGCCCAACATCTTTCTAATCTTCATACTACATTTTATGAAGCAGAGACGTGTGAAACGATGATGACAAGGCACATCTGTGGAGGATTTACTACACATTGGGCCCTGTGTAAGATTTTCAATATGTAACACATCTAAATATTTCATTTTTATGTATAACATTTCATATAGATGCATAAAATTATGCCGACTTTATATGTAATATCTCATTTAAATCCACAGTACCCTCATAACACTAAGTCTCACAGTAAGTGCTATTACAAAAAATCCCCATTTTACAGATATAAAGCCACCTGCTCAAGTTCCCTCAGTTAAAAAATCATGGAGCTTTCAACCATAACCATTGACATGTACTGCCTGCAAAGGGAAAAAGACACCAACACCAAAAACTTGAGGGCCAGGAGGAACCATGCCCCAGGGACAGACAGCCCCTAATCAAGGCACCGTTGCCACATGCTGGCTGTATTTTGGAAGGGCTCTGCCTGAGAGACCGCCATGCCATGTGCACAACTGGGGCAATCAGCCTCAGTGGGAAGACTCTTTATCACTGACCCTGTCTACTCTTGCCTTCTAAAATTTAGGCAATTACATAATTGCTTTTAAATTCTTCCAGGCAGTGCACGCCTTCACCGTCCACATAGGCAGATGGTCCCATCACCCCACCTGCCCCTGCTACAGGGCTGCCGCTTTGCCCCTCTTGCTCCCCTCCCTGCTCCTTCTGAAAGGTAGAGTTGACTGTAGTTATCTTGCCCTCTCTACAAACAAGACATCAAATTGTAGTTTGGGAGAGTGTGAGACAGATCATTTCCCATCGATTCCCTTGCTGTCAAATCCAGAAGATCTGGACTTGGGGAGCTGAGTCCCAACAGACATATTTCACGAGTCTCTTCCATGTTACCGCCTGGCTTAGAGACCCAAGAATAGGATGTGAGCCTGAAGCAGATGCCATAAAGGAATAAGACCCGTGGGTGGTCTGCAGAAGGACTGACTGCATCTTTCATGAGGGAGAAATGTGAGTTTATAAAAAGTGTAAAGAAATAGCTTATGTTGGTCCACTATGTTAGTGGCTCCAGCGTTCATGCTCTTTCTTTGTTCTCTCTGAATCCTGGCAGGCCCTCTCTTATTCATTCACATGTGTTGGAAGCAACACGATGCCAATTTCATCCCTTGGCTTTAAGGTTTGGCAGACTCAGTTTTGTACCTGTAGGATCCCTGAGTGATCATGTAGGAAGTCCAGCTGCCCTAAAGGAAAGGTAAGTGGAGAGGTGAGAAGAAGAGGCCGTGAGATTCCCCGGGAGGTGAGGGGAGTCCAGTCGACTCAGTGCTTCATCTGGGGCCCAGTCTTGGACTGACCCTGACCAAATTCAACACAGGCAAGAGGAGCAGCCAACCCCAGCCCAGGCTACAGACTACTAAGCAGATGAAATGATTATTGTTTCAAGCCAGTAACTTTTGGGTAATTTTTACAAAGCAAACAGATAACCCAGATACCTAGTAAGTAGAAAACGTTTAATAAATGTTTATGGGGACAACTGACAGATAGTGCCAGGATACTGATCCTCAGTGCTCTTAAGCTCCAGGGTAAGAGAAGACCGATGAACTGACAAACTGAAGAAGGTAAGTACCACGATAGAGTTGTTAGCATGGCACAAATGAAGTACTAGTGGACATCCTAGCCCAGATGAGTGGGATCAGGAAGTCTTTCAAAAGATATAATAACTGGGGGCACCTGGGTGGCTCAGTCGGTTAAGCATCTGCCTTCAGTTCAGGTCATAATTCCAGAACCCTGGAATCAAGCCCCATATTGGGCTCTCTGCTTTTCCCTCTCCCTCTGCCTTTCTCTCTCTCTCTCTCTCTCTCTCTCTCTCTCTCTCTCTCTCTGTCTCTCCATCTCTCTCTCTCACATAAATAAATAAAATCTTTAAAAATAATAATAGCTGAATAAAATTCTGAAAGGAAAGTAGGAGTTCACTAGACAAAAAAAATTAAGAACTTTCCTCTATTAAGAACTTTCCTCTAGGGGCACCTGGGTGGCTCAATGGGTTAAGCCTCTGCCTTAGGCTCAGGTCACGATCCCAGGATCCTGGGATTGAGCCCCGCATTGGGCTCTCTGCTCAGCAGGGAACCTGCTTCCCCCCTCTCCCTCTGCCTGCCTCTCTGCCAACTTGTGACCTCTCTCTCTGTCAAATGAATAAATAAAATCTTAAAAAAAAAGAACTTTCCTCTATATCTTCAGTACATTTAAGTCACTCCCTTGTTCATAAATGAAGAATGAATAAATGAATGAATGAATGAATGAAATGAATGAATTTGAAGAATAAACATAAAATTTAAAGTAATTAAGACCGTGAACAGGAAATAAGCTAAGAATACTTCCTCTTGAACATGTGAAACTCCAGCCCTTAACTGTGTAAGATCCTTTGCCAAATCAGTGCTGCCTTTTCCCTAAGCATAGAAGAATTGCCTCCATTAAAAGAAGTGTTTGCTAACAGAATGTATATTATAGTAATTCTCTATGTACTATACTACTGAATATGCTATGTTAGATTCTCTCTAGAAGGATTTGTGGAGATGTTACAGTTGACCTTCAAGAGCTTATTATCTGAAAAATGTTAAAGTTGGAATCAAAATCATGAGTCACATTTACACCATAGACCTTTGTATTTCATCTTATTTCTAGATTATTAGATAGTGTGGAGCCCCTATAAGGGCAGCATCTGGTCTCATTTGGTAGGGCTATATTTTTACTTTTATATTTTCCTCTAATCAATATTGATATAAATGTACAAATATACTTACAAAGTGAAAGGAAAAAAGTTAATTGATTTCAAACTACTAGAAAAAAGCATTTGTTGCTGGGACTATGGAAATTTGAATTTTACCTGCTATTTTTTAGTTTTATCATTTGTTCAATAGTTAGAAGTTTGGGACTTTTTAGCAAGGGATATAATCAAGGGTGAGATAAATAAAGAAATGTGTTATTCTCTAATAATCAATCCATCCCTTCCCAACATTATGGGACAGAATATGTAGCTTCTGTGACATACCGACTATTAGAAGAGGGCCCATTGAGAACATACTCAATGGTTGTTGAGTGAATAAATAAAAAACAAGAGCAGTTACTGCACTGGAAGACCAGGCCAGAGAAGGCATTCATTCACATGGGAGGATAGAAAGGGAATTAGAGAAGATGAGAGTGATGTGCTAGCGATACTTAGGTCAGACAAAGCAGATGGGGAGACGATTAAAAGAAGGAAGATCGATACAGTCTTTGACAGGAACAGCTGAGTGACTATGGTCTTAACACCAGTGAACCAAAAAGAAAATGACGGCTTGAGAAGAAGGTGGCTGCAGATTTTGCAGGAGCCCCTTTAAAATTTATTGATGAGAAAATCAAAGAGTTCATGTGCTCTGCAAACAGCTCATTCCCAAGAGTGAAAGAGGAAGGTATCCCTAATATTTCCTTCAAAAACTCGCTTATTGGTGTTAAGCGTTTCCTTCTTTCCTGGGGAGGATTGAACGATGGTTTCCACGTAACCAAGAGTTATCTTAATGCAGACCTTTCCCACGTGGAAGGAAACACTAGGTGTGGGGATAATTGCTTTCCCTACTCGCATTCCTAGTTTTTTTTGTTTCTTCATTCCTGTAATGCCATTGGGTCTTCCATCTAACAGAAGAGTAGCTACCCTCTAGAGCAAGGAAGGAAAAAAAGTTGTTCTCTATCTAAATAGCAGTCCTCGCCTTAACTTTAGAAGGCAACTCCCCCAGTATCAACTTCTGGTCTTTAGAATAGTCTTGTAAAACAGAAGGGAGAAAGCCCCAATGGCTAAAAACTGAGTTAGAACACTAAGAATTCAATCCCAAGGCCCTCCTGTACTCAGGGTCCAAGTTCACTCCGAAATCTAATTACATTCTTCTTAGGTAATTCTTCTTAGGCTGTCTTCTCCCAGAGCCATATCTGAGCTCAGGATTTTGATGGAAATGCTTTATCAGAAAGTTCACACCAAAATAAGTTTAAAAAATAAACAGTCATGGAATAGGGGAAAGACAAGGAGAAAAAGTTAAAGAAAGGTACAATTTCAGAAGAAGTCCAAAATTCAGCCTAATCCCACAGGTTCGTTCAGGGACTTTAACCCTGTATAAATTTTTAAAAATATGTAAATTTCAACAGTTCCAGGTAAATTTAATTGGTCAAACATTACAGCCTTTTTTAAAAGTGTACGTGTAAACCAATGACTTGTTTTTTTAGCTTTCTTATCAGAATACTGCAGAAGTTTCTAACTTGTTTCTTTAATCTTACCAACTTTGCCAAACCTCTTGACGACTGTCTGAGTGAATGTTCTAAAAATTCAAGTTTGTCATATCCCGGCTTACTAGCTTTTAAAGTTTCACCTTCCTCCTAAACATTCAAGATCAAATTAGTCAATCAAAGTTTGAGTTTTACCAAGTAATCCAATCTTGCAAAATGGGTATGTGATTAGTAGTTCCAGATATCTTAATAAAAGAATGTTGAAATATTCTAAATGAATATCTCTTAAACAACTGCTACCAGTTCCTCACATTTTTCTAGACCACCCCATTCTTGAGCAGCAATATCTTATCCAAAAAAAGACAATATAATCTGCAGTTATAGTATACAGTTAATCTTGTCTATTCTGTGATTTTGGTTTCAAAGTCGGGAACTCCATCATAAAACAACACAATAGATCCTAATGTCAGCAACTTTCAACCACCTTCCATTACACAATGTGCCCTTTGTCATCTAGAAAGAGAGGAATCAATTCTTCCCCATCTATGGGAGTTGAATCAGCAAAGTCATCCAAGAGGAGTGGCATTATTGATATAAGGTTTTCTTTTGTTGTTTGGAATATACTTTGTGAATATTTCAACCTGAAATACCTTTTAGGTGTAGTCAGCTCTTCTACTGCAGTGACCCTTTGTAGTTAGTGTTTGTTTTTATTTTTCCACTTGTTTGACTGAAAGACCAAAAAGTATCCTAAAAACCATCCTACTGTTGATTTTTATTTAACAACATTAATACTGCAATAATATTGTGCTCTAAGATAAGGGTAGATATAACTCTATCTTATATAGATAAAATTAAAAGTATAAGTATTTATGATTAATTTTAGGAGACTGGCAGACCCTAATCTATAACTTCATAACATTTTGAAAGATACTTCGTTTTCAGTCTTGAATTTATACATGATAAAATGGGAGTGACTTGAATCATAATAAGTTATAAATTTATTCTAAACTTCCTTTTATGAAGTTGTCAAATACTTAATGGGTCATATCTTTTTGCATACTAGAATTTATCATGTAAATTTACCATATAAAATGGCAGCAAATCAAAAATAATTGATTAAATATAAGCTCACTTTCTATTATATTTGGCATCAAAGAGCTACTGAGTAGAGTTTATTATCATGGCATTCTCATAGATTTTTAATGACCTATTGATATTTTCTCTTCTTTATAGAATCATCTTATGTGTCTCCTTGATTTACTTCATCAAGTCATTCTAAAAATTATCGTTATCCAATAAACCAAGTAGGCATATAGGTTTATATTCCAATAAACCAAGTAGGCATATAGGTTTATATTCCAAATATGTTTTCTATAGTTTGTATACTAATTAAATTAAATAGAAGAAAGAATTATCTTGCAATAATTCATTTCCAATGCAGTGTTTGCAGTGTTTGAAGATACACTTTCTGACAGAATGACTCCATTTTTTTAAGCTAACCACAAGATAATTCCTCAAAAATCTTAACAAATACAGTGATCCCTACATCACTCTGCAATTCAGGAAAGTTTGCAATAATACCCTGTCTTTCAGTTTCTATGTGAAGAAATATATATGAAAGCAAATCTTTCATTAATTTACTCATTTATGTGTTTATTGATGAATTTCTATATGTTCAATTAACTATTAGATTTATATGTGTCCTTTATGTTTGTGTCTCTAAAGATAAAATATGGAATTGAAACCATTATCCAGAAATTTAAACAAAAGAGAGATGCAATGATTACAAAATAAAAAATCTTAAAGTGAAAAATTCAACATGAATTATGTAGATAGGCTAGAAAATTGATTTTAAAAATCCAATAACTAATCTCACTTTTTTATTCCAACCATTGAAACACTAATCACAAGTCACCTGTGGTAGACACAGAGAAACTCTGCCCAAGTTCCTCTTCAATGAAGGAGTCAGTTGCCAGCATGGGGGATGTGGTCAGCTGAGACCCTCTAGTTCTCGGCTCCTACAGTGTCTACTTCAGGTGCAGAGACCCACCTGGGTCCAAATCATGTCCTCCTGGGGTGGCCCACATCCAGTAACTTCACAAGAAAATGGTTCAAAGTTTGAACCATTTAGAAAGAGAAAGGACAACTCCAATGGATATTGTATGCTCCAGATGCTCCCTACGAATTAGCAGAGGCTTCAGACCTGTGTCATGGTTCAACTTCTTCCTTTGTCCAATCCTTCTTCTTGCCCTGTTTTCACAGGCATTGATCCCTACAAAATCTCTTCTATCCCAAACACTATCTCAGCATCTGCTTCCAGAAAACCCAAGTTGTGACCCCTCCTTTAATGCATAAGAAAAAAGGCAAGAATTAGTCAAATCTAGTATATCAGAAAAGATACTGTAAAAATGTGGCAATGGTATACTGGATTGGAAATGGAAATGAAGATGGGTCTTTATTGCTACTTTAATTGGTGATGTCTCACAAATCCCTGAAGACTGGAGAACTGGCTCCTTCAGTTGTCAAGGTAGGAGACCGGCTGCTGATCTCACTATACTTTCTAGTCCCATCACACTGTGAGCTGAACCAGTAGTTCCCAATGCCTTCTATGGGCTCAGGCCAGTCTATAATAAAAATTTTCACCAACCTGTGGAAAAATGAGAAACATAGAAAGTAGCAAGTTTTTTAGAGTTAATTTGTCTTCTTTTTCTGTTTTTGAAGTGAATTTCTTTCTCTTTTTAAACATTTTTTGGCTTTGTTAAAATATCCTTTCTTTCAGAAATGGTGAAGCCAATAGATAATTGATTCTTGTTTCATTTTGCTTTGTTTTTTATGTCTTATAAGCAATATCAAACTTCAGATGAGTCACAGTGCTACTACTCCTGCACTGTTATTTCAAAATTCTACTGAACAAAACTTACCGTGAGCCATTAATCTCAAAGTTTCACAGCAATAATATGCATTTAATTGATATTGTACTGATTGTTACTGATTGATTTAATCAGTACAGATACATCAAAATGAATGAGGGAGAATAGCAGGCTCAGATTCATGTTCTATGACTTATGTTTTGGATAAGTTTGCATATAGTTCTGGTAGGCTTTTGAATTTTAGAGAAGGTTGTACTTCAACATATATTCTCATTACTGAACCTGTCCTTCCCAAAATTCTCACTTTCCTCCCCAAAGTCTAGAATTATCCACTTTAAGAAAAAAGAGAAAAACATTTTAGGACGAACGGTCTCAAAGATTTCCCTTTCTCAACTTTTTGAGTTGACCTCTCCAAAATTACTAAGAGCTTAGAGAAAGGATGCTTTTCCCACTCTTCCTTCATTTATCTCAAAAAGTGCCTGGTTAGCAGCAACAAATCGTCTATTCGAATCTACCCTCCTCCTCCTTAATAAGCAGTTTAATATAGTATAACAAAAAGATCAGTGGACTGGGAGTCAAGATTTATGAATGTGCCAAGTGATATTGTGAATAATATTGACATAATGTTATAATAAGCAAGCACATTTTATAGTGTAAATCACTCCTCAGGTGAGGGGTATTCTACCTCGGTGACCAGTAATATCACTTGCTTTCATTCTCTGCCAACTGATGACCTCCTTTTGCTCACTGTCTTTCTTATCCTTTAAAGCAAGTCTTTCTTGTCTACCCTTCTCTTCACTTTCTGCAGTTCCCCTAAGTGCCCCTCCTCTGTCTTCATTTCAGGGCTCTCTTCTTTCCTGAATTCAGTTGATAGCCTTTTCTTCTTCCTTGGGAATAGCATCCCTGGGCAATAAGCTCTGCTGCTATTCTGCACCCTCCCCCTGCCTTTCCACTTCATGGCCCTAGCTGCCATTTTCCCTGCATTCACATCCCACAGTCCTTTTTGGGTTTTCTTGACTGAAGTATAATTGACATACAATATCTCATTAGTTTCAGGTGTAGGTCGCAGTGATTTGGTATTTGTATATGTTATGAAATTACTCCAATGAAGCCTAGTTACCATCTGTCACCAGACAGTTATTACAATATTATTGACTATAATCCCTATGCTGTACATTACATCACAGTGACTTATTTATTTTATAACTGGAAATTTGTACCTCTTAATCCCCTTTACCCATTTCATTCATCCCCAATTTTCCTTCTTCTGGTAGTCAACAGTTTGTTTCCCTGAATCTATGAGTTTGTTAAGTGTGTTACTAAACGTACCTTTACTCTCCTTTTTCTGCTGTGTCTCCCCTCTTTGAAAAAGCTTAGCTTGAGGCTTTCACTAATGGGCCACTAAGGACTGAATCCACTGTTTCAGGTGCTACATTCCAACTGCTGCAGACACTGAGGAGACAATTGGGACGACACTTTCACTAAGGATTTCACTGAAATGATGGAAGTTTGGGGGGTTTTTTTGTTGCTGGTGTGTGTGTGTGTGTGTGTGTGTGTGTGTGTGTGGTTAGGGGACATTGGCTCTGTGTTTCACTGAAAAACATAAATATTTGGAGTTTCAGCCTGCTGAATGCTCATGTAGGTTTCTCCTTTCTCCATAAAGACTCTCTCTCTCACATTTCTTCATCTAAAGCAGATACCAAACAAAACAAAATTTTGCATCTATTTAAACAAAATTCATAGGCAATTATGGCAGTCCACTTAATAATGATCTAATTAATTACTACATTTTGTCTTCATTGGGAAGATCTCACCATAAGACCAATGATGTTGCTTCTCACCCCGATCCCACCTATGTCAGGAAGTTTTACTCTTTCTCAGAGCTTTTCGGCCACCAGATGCTTGGGCACCAGAGGCTTACCTACAGGTTTTGGAGGTTTTAAAAAAGTAAATCCAAAGAATGCTATGACCCTGCCATTGGTCCAGATTTCTTTCCAAACTATAATTTTATAGGTGAGATGATTATATCAATTATGCCCACAAATCTTTGTGGGGTGGTATTTGTGTTGCAGAGACTGAGGAGAAAGTGGGATATGATATATGCTTCTTAACATTTTAGAAGATTCATTTTTCAGTTTCTTAAGAATCATCCAAGACAATACAGTAAAAGTGATCTTTTTTTTTTATAATAGCACTTCAGAAGCTTGGAAGGCAGCACAATTTTTGTAAGGACCAAATATGATGTAAATAAACACATTTTGTAAATTTTAAACATTAAAATAATAAAAGGTAATAAAAAGGAAAGTAGAATTGAATTTCCATCCAAATTTCAGTCTAATGAAAGTGTGCTGTACTTAAACAATAGCAATGAGTCTACAGATAGATTTTTACTTCACAAAATGTAAACCAATAAGATTTTTAATGTCTTCAGTATTTATTAATCCCTCATTTTATTAGTGTTTATATCAAACCTACATCCAAAAAGATTTAAAGAGCTATTCAAACTTTTAAAGCCATTATGAAACCAAAAAGATATAAGAGAGACATGTGAGAATCCTCTGAGACCATCATTGGTGTGCATCGTATTTGACTCTATCTTATGAGATAAAGAGACAGATACTGAGGAAATACAAACATAAGAAAAATACTGTTCTTGTCTTCCAAGAGCTTAAACCAATGAGGAAGAAGCCATGTAAAAAGACAGTAAAATTACACCAAAAAATTGAGGGCAGAGGTAAAGGCTTCTTTCTGGGAAGGGGCAAAGATACATCTTCCTGTAAACTCGAGGGAAAATGATTGGTAAAGCTACAGACAGATTTTAAGAGTGAGAGAAGAGACTGAAGATAATGCTTTTCAGGAGACTTTTATCTTCTTGCTAACATAGTAAATGATTTTATCTCCTGCTTTGGAAGTGGGTTTATTGTTTCAGAGTCAGTATAAAAAGTTTTCAATACCCATTGGGGAGAGCACAATAAAAAATAGATTTTTTATTATACCTATCATCAGCAGTAGTCTATCAATAAATAAAAAATAAAGACAGCTGACTTTTATTTCAAAATATTGCAAGAACATTCTCTAATGATCTTCTTTTAGGTCAGAGAATATTTGGTAGGCCAAGAAATTTCTATTACTAATTCTGTGTAGACAGTTTTGTTTATTAAATATACATTAGAGGAAATGATTTTTCTCCCTTAGAGTCTAGACTTAAGGCACTGTAGACTTATTCCTTTAAATATATGGAAACTAGCTATGTTTATTTTATGAGTTAGAAAGTCTCATAACTCTCAAGGCCCATATCCAATTTGTATCTCTAAAATGTTTTTTTACAAACCAGAATAAACATATAATCTCTTTCTTGCAAACCATAGGCTATTTAACCAAACCAAACAAAGGTATTTGAACATGTTAATTTTAGTGTGGTTTAAAAACTCGTGGCTGGACTGTGCTCATGGGGCATGCTTTTAACACCACATTCCATTTTAAACCTTCTAGTTCATTTGATTTTTTTTATACCTGTTTTTGAGGAGTATTCTTATTAGCAATCAGATTTAAAATCTATAGAAATACTATTTTCCACTACAGAATAAAAATGGAGAATCTGGTGGTTATCTGTGGCCTGAAAGGACATGTGGCTGTTGGTGAGGGACCAGCACTCAGATTGATCTTGGATTTGATCTAGGATTTGATTCATAGAGGACAAAGTGAAGTTGTAATGAATGGGAGAAGTATGTGTACTCTATTTAGACCACTTTAATTGCACTGGAATTGCTTGGGTAGATAATTTTTTTTAGATTATAGAATATTCAATTAAGGGCAAAAAATTAGAATTAGCCTAAATGTTGGTCAATTTAAAAATATGGTTAGTTGGGGCACCTGGGTGGCTCAGTAAGTTAAGCCTCAGACTCTTGATTTTGGCTCAGGTCATTACCTCAGGGTCATGGAATCAAGCCCCACTTTGGGCTCTGAGCTCAGCACAGAGTATACTTCTCTCTCTCTCTCTCTCTCTCTGCCTCCCCGACTTGCTCTTTCTCTTAAATAAATAAATAAATCTTAAAAAATTAGATTAAATTTAATTTAATTTAAAAATGGTTAAATATTCTAAAACAGCATACCCATGCAACCACTAAAAGTGTGGAAAATTTATATGTACTTCAATGGAAATGATCACAAAGTATTAAGTAAAAACAAACAAACAACAACAACAAAAACAAATTGCAGAAATGGACACAAAATAAAGCTTATTTTTTAAACCAACAGAAGTTGAGTGTTTGTGTTGTGCTTAAACAAAGAACAAAATGCAAAAATATTTTGGAAAGTACATAACAAACAAACTTAACACCAGTTACTTTTGGGAATATAATTAAAGGGAGTCAAAAACTTTCACTTATCATGTAGATATTGTATTTATTATATAGATATCTACACTGTTTGAATGTTTACCTAAGTAGTTCATTAGATTTATAAATAGAGTTTTTAGATTTGTAATAATTTATGGAAAACAAGAAAAATCTTCTATTTTTACACATTGGTGATTTCCATATAAAAGTAGTAAATATTCTGTTGTAATTACTGACTAAAGTTTAATTCTCTCTGTTATTGTCATTTAGAGGTGATCAGATATACAATGTATAATTCTTTCCACTTTTGTTTTTGTCACATCAAACTTTCTACTTAGAAGGACTTAATAGTAAATAATCTTATTGAAAAGTACCTAGGTCTTGTAGCACAAAAGTCTTGCTGATGAGAAGTGACGGCAACATATGATAGTTTGGTAGAAATGCAAAATATGTTTCACCTCAGATCTCAAATCAGAACCTTCACTTTAACACGATTTCCAGGGGATTTACATTCGCATTAAAGATTAAGAAGCACTGCTCCAGAGGACTAATCTTAAGTCTATGATTTTATAGCAAGTACTTTATTTTTATTCAGATCGTATGTTTATGGAGAGCCTGAAAAGATGGGCACAGAGAAGATCAATAGAGACCAAAAGGGCTAAAGCCTTTGATTTGTCTCCATATTGCCTTTCTGGGTTCATGGCTCCAATTTTTTCCTTTATTTGAAATCACTTCAGAACAGATAAGAACACAGAAGATCACAAATCTGAGTATATAACTTGATCCATAGTCTGATGGAAAGTGGCATGATTGCGGCACCTGGGTGGCTCAGTCATTAAGCATCTGCCTTTGGCTGAGGTCCTGATCTCAGGGCCCTGGGATCAGCCCCTCATTGGGCTCCCTGCTGGGTGGGAAGCCTGCTTTCACTCCCTCACTCCCCCTGCTTGTGTTCCTGCTCTCGCTATCTCTCTCTGTCAAATAAATAAATAAAATCTTAAAAAAGAAAAAGAAAAAGGAAATGGCATGATCATCGATGGTTTTTGACTCTTGAATTGAAACTGGCTATAAAACACATGCCACAAATAAAATATGTTGTTTGTATAGACATTTATTTGTTCCTATTTAAGTAAAAGGTCAGAAAGTAAAAGTCGAGATGAAATGAAATGAGGTCAGAGTGAAAGAAGTAATATGGGGCTATGAAATGGGAAAAATGCACCTACCAGAAGTGCTGTTTTTGAGTGTATGGAATATTTGGAAGAAAATAAAGAAAAACAAAGACTCCTAGCAATAGGGATTGACACTGTCACCTCACTCACCTACTCTTTTTCTGTTCATTTATGTCTCACTATAGTTAAAAAATGTACAATAACATTGCCTGTCAAACTGTAGCCAGGAAAAGCTTTTAGAATAAGTGAATGAATAAATGCAAGCCTCTTTTGCGTATGGAAACTTCCATTTCCTGTAATACTGCAGATTAGATAGCTTGAAAACCCTTCCCCACAAAGCCAAGAGAAATGCTGGGCAAAATATAATGTATGTACTTTTAAATTCCAAGCTGTACTAGCAAAATATCAGTGAAATCCCCAGGATGCTAAGGCAAAGAGGTCATTAAAAACCAGGGTGGCCAGCACAAGAATGGACACCAAGTAGCCTTGGGGAAATTATTGCTATCAATCACCTAAAGTCGTGTGGGGTTTGATGTTCAGAGGAGGAGAAGTGACAATCTGCACAAAATGAAGGCTTGAACCTGAGATCTCACACAAAGTCAGGATGTTCCAAAGACTACATCCTCAGTGAAAGGATCAACTTAAAAAATGCAAGCACCAGAACAAGGAGGAAGTTATGAAGCTTATAGCTGGACACCTGGGCAAGGCATGGAAAAATGAGTGTCCCCTAAGAATGTATAATCATGGGCCCAGAGTCCCATGTTCTTGGAGTTTAATTTCAATCACCTATGTTTTCTGAGAGACTAGAAACTAGAATAAAGAGTTTAGGGGCTAATGATACCCCTCAAGTTTCTGGCAATGCAAATTGAAATTCTCTTTTTATAAATTATTTCTCAATATAGACTACACAAGATTCCCATGAACAAAGCCCTCAGATGACATAAGAGTCAACAAGCAAAAAAGCAGAAACATCAGATAATACCATTATTATATTTAGAAGATAAAATAAGCAAATAAGCATGTTTAAAATGATGAGAGATGCAAATTTTAAAAAACAAGGAAAACATGTTACAATGAAAAAAGAAGTATGTAAGAAAAAGAATATCTAGAAATGAAAAATGCAATTATTGAAATATAAAAATTTCACCAGATGAATTTAATAATAGATTAGTCACAGACGAGGAGAGAATTAGTGGCCTAGAAGAGATTATTCAGAATGTAAACCCAAAAAATAAAATGAGAGAAAGTATGAAAGAGGGGTTAGAAGTCACAAATAGAGTGAGTAGTACAGAGGATGAGATTGGGGGGGGGTAAAGGACAATGTTCTTAGAAATAATGCCTGAGAAATTTCTAGAATTGATGAAAGACATATTTTCTTCCTCTAGATTCTTAAAGAGTATGTAAATAAAAATAAACCCACACCCATCCATATTGTATCATAACCATAGGATTTAAAATTACAGAAAAGATTTTAAAAGGAAGAAGCCGTATTATCACACACACACACACACACACACACACACACACAAAATCACTAAAACAGTAGACTTTTTTCAGTGGAACAGTATCTGTAGAGAGTTATAGAACCACAGCCTATTATTCTATACTCAGCTAAAATATCATTCAGGATTGAGGACAAAATAAATTCATATAATCAAACTCTGGGTTCCCACTAGCAGCTTCCCATTTTACTTCCTGCTCACAAAGTAATAAAGGCTGTAAATTTTCAGAAGAAGAAACTCAGAAAGAAGTACATTGTAGGAAACATAGTAAAGAAGACAATATGTAAACAATAGTGATTATATAAAATAATAATAATGTCTAATTAAGGGACAATTGATACCAGATTTTACTAAATTACTAAACAATTATTACACAGAGGATGGAAGATCATAACCAACGTTAAGCATTCTAAGGTGTTTGTATTATTCTACAGAAGAGTAAAGATACTGATTTTAAACTACTTAAATTTTAAACTGTTTCAAGTATTTCCTATTAAAATGTTAAGATAAATCAGTTAAACAATAGAAGGGGAATGTATAATAGTCAAATTAGTAGATGGGGAAAATCAGAATAAAGAAAACTTGAAGCATCCAAAAAGCCTAAGGAAAGAGAGGGGAAAAAAAGATGCAAACAAAAAAGAAAAATTAGAAAATACTCAGTGTGATAGGAAAATAATCCTTAATTCTGGAGACAGAAACTGTGTGAAGATATAAATTAAAACAGAGAACCATGCCCAATGACCCAACCCTAACCCCATATACGTTCCCCAGTCAAGAGTCTGGGGTATAAGGTGAAACCTCACCTAACATTTAACTGAATCCTGCCTTGGAGTTGCTTGATTGCAGCAATTTTTGCTGACTCTCAATAATTTAAGGAAAATCACATTTTATTAGAATAACATGGGATAGCTTACAGATAAAAAATGTGAGAGTTAAAATCTCTGCTATCAGGAAAGACAGAAACCAGGGTGAGAACAAATGGCCATTTCCTTTAGAGCCAAACAGCCAGAAGGAAGATTCTCCATCCTTGTTCTCTCAGGCTTCAAATTACCAGCCTGATTGGCCTAAGGGGTGGATAATTTGATGAATGGGTGCACTAAGAAAACAAGCAACTAGGCAAAGCAGGAGGAATGGGCAAGGCTTCCCAAAGGAAAATCATGGTGCCATGATAAAGGATGGACAAAGAAATCCTAAACTGGAAAAACAAACAAACAAATAAAAAAAAAAGGTAATTTGAGTCCTTCTCCTGGATCTTTGTCCAGATATAGCAGCAATTTTTATATGATATTTGACTCAAGGGGAATATATATTTCTAGAATTGTTATTAAATTTTTTCTCCTTCTCCTTAAGCATTTAGACCACGGACAACAAATCAAATGACTGCGAGCATCAGACAACTCAAGGAAACAAGTAAAATACTATTGGAATATGATGATAGATAGGAACTTTCAGTCTCAGGAATAAAATATAAAATGGTGAAGGTAAAGAAAAACTGCAAATCTCCAGACCCAGCCCAAGAAAGCAGTGGTTACTCAGCTCGAGGTGATTGTTGGAGCCTGATCTTTTTCAAGAAAAGTCAAGAGTCAGGAATGTATGAAAAATAGCCCAATATTTCTCTTCATATCAAATTTTAATTGATATTGGCAAGTGATGTAACTTTTAAAATACTGTGTGTAGCAATATCAGACAGATCAATGAGACACAATTGCAGGAACAGTTCTGTTATTGGTCATCTGTGGATTGTGGCGTGTGGTTCAGTGACTTGTGAATTGCTTTGTCTGTGCATGTTAATGGGAGAAAACTATGAAACGCTGCACTTCCAATTCTCTTGTCCCATCTTTTGGGCTATTATTAGCTTTACATTATACACACACACATATATTAAATATATACACATATACATATGTTATATATATATATACACACATATACATATATATTATAAACATTACAAGATAACATTACTGTTTGCTTTAAACAATTATCTTCTAGAGAACTTAAATATAGAAAGTAATCTACTATTTGTACCTTTATTTTTACATAATTCCTCTCTCTTTTTTTTCTTGATAGACATTTTTTAAACAGATTTAGGTTCATAGCAAAATTAGGCAGAAAATACAGAGTTCCTATATATCCTGCCCCCACCACCCCTCCCCCACCACACACACAGCCTTCCCTATAATCAATGTCTCCCAAGAGACTGGTACATTTGTTATAAATAATGAATCTACACTGATGCATGGTTTTCACCCAAAGTCCATAGTTCACATCAGGGCTCACTCTTAGTGATATACAGTCTATGGATTTGGACAAATGCCCGAAGACAAATATCTACCGTTACAGTTTCATACAGAATAGTTTAACTCTCCTAAAAACTCTCTGTGCTCCATGTACTTTCCCCTTTCCCCCCGGCCCCTGGAAGCCCACTAATTTTTTACTGTCTCCATAGTTTTGTCTTTTCCAGAATGTCGTATGTATGGTTGGAATCCTACAATATATAGTCTTTTCAGATTGGCTTCTTTCACTTAGTAATTGCATTTAATTTTCCTCCCTGTCTTGTAGCCCGTTTCTTTTCAGTATCGAATAGTATTCCATTATCCAGATGTACCACAGTTGATTTTTCCATTCACCTACCGAAGAATACCTTGGTTGTATCTAACTTTTGACAATTGCAAATAAAACTTCTATAAACACCCATGTTGAAGATAAAACATAAGTTTTCAATTCCTTCGGATAAATACCAAGGAGCAGGATTGCTGGATAGTATGAAAAGAGTACATGTAGTTTTGTTACAAACTGGCAAAAGCTCTTCCAAAGTGGCTTACTGTTTTGCATTCTCCCAGCAATGAATGAGAGTTCCTGTTGTTGCACATGTTGAATTTGATATTGTGTATGATTTGGATTTTGGCCACTCAAATAGGACCTTTGTGCTACCTCCTTGCTTTAATTTACATTTCCTTAATGACAGATGACATTGAGCATCTTTTCTAATGCTATTTGTCATCCAGGTTTCTTCTTTGGTAAGTGACTGTTCAGACCTTTTACCCAATTTTAATTGGGTTTCATTTCCTTATTGTTGAGTTTTATTGTTTATTTTGATTAAGAGTCCTTTATTAGATACATCTTTTGCAAATATTTTCTCCTAGTCTGTGGTTTGTCTTCTCATTCTCTTGATCCTCACTTCTTTCAGAAGATCTGTGTTTTTAACTGCTGATCAATACATTCAACTATGTAGTCATTTCAAAATTTAAGATTGTTTTGTATTATCAGATATTAAATAAAGATTGTGGTATTTCTTTACATTGTCAAAGTATTGACCATAATTCTTATTATTTGATTATAGGACCCATGATTTTTTTAAAAAAATAATGATAGCTATCTGGGTAATCAGTCAGATATGTTTTAAGCAAATATTAAAATTGTTCTTAAAAGTCTCCAAGCTATAAAATGGGCTGTTATTTCTGGCCTGAATTTTAACTTATAATTTTTAATGCCTGCAAAGCCAATAGCTACCTGGGAAAAATATTCAAAATCCAATAAAGTCAAAGGGTAAAAAAAGGAAAGTAAAGTGGTTCCACAGCCAAAACAAAAACTGTGTGTGTTGGCACTTAAAGACTATCTTAAAAGAATTAGAATTGATTTCCACATTGTCAAACAGTGCATTGTTGATGGGAATGTAAATTGGTGTAGCCAGAATGGAAAATAGTATGAAGTCTCCTCAAAAAATTAAAAATAGAACTACCATATGATCTAGCAGTCCCACTTCTGGATATTTATCCAAAGAAAACAAAAATACTAATTTGAGTAGATAGCTGCACTCCCACATTTATTGCAGCATTATTTACAATAGCCAAAATATGAAAGCAACCCAAGTGTCCATCAATAGATAAATGGATAAAGATGTACACTCTAGGTAGATTTTTATTCTAAAGCAATAACCACCTAAAATTTCATTTTAGGTAAGCAGGTAGCTGGGGCTCTGACCTGAGGTAGATTTTTGGAAATAGAAAAGGTGGCCCACTCGGGGGATGAAGAAAAGGAGACCAGTTGAAAAGCCCAAAGAGAGCAAGGAAAGCAAGGGCACCTGAGTGGCCCAGTTGGTTAAGCATCTGTCTTCGGCTCAGGTCATAATCTCAGGGTCCTGGGATCCAGCCATGTCAGGGTCCCTGCTCAGTGGGGAGTCTACTTCTCCCTCTCCTTCTGCCCCTCCCCCTCCCAGACTGAGCTCGCTCTCACTCTCTCTCTCTCCCTCTCTCTCTCTCTCTCTCTCTCGCTTTCTCTTTCTCAAATAAATAAAATCTTTAAGAAAAAAAAATAAAGGAAAGCAAAGGCAGAGTATGGATTACCAGGTCCAAAGAAGGTGAGCAAAAGGCACCAGGTATGAAATAGTGAAAGTAAACAGCTTGGGATAAACAAGAAGAAACTCCTTCAGGAGTGACAGAGAAAAGTAATATTATTGGGGATTTATGGCCTGGACTTTGGTCAGGGAAAAAGTTATTAATGAAAGTTCAGTGAAACACCTGAAAGTATTTCCAATAATCAAGATATATTTCACCAAATATATGCCATGTGCTCACTGAAATGATATTATTTGGATTTTTGTTGTTGTTTTCTTCTAAATTTATAGATTTCTTCAAGGTAAATAGGGGGGTACTTCGGACTCAAAATAATCTTTATCTAAATTCTTTTACTAGCAAACTGACACTATTAATATATCTTTCTAGAGAAAAATATTCTTCAAACATATAACACACATAGGTAGCTTTTAGCAACTTTTTGGCTCTTTTTTGACATTTTTATTTTTATCTGAGTGTGTTTGACACTCAATATTACATTAGTTTCAGGTGTATGAAATAGTGATTCAACTTCTTTATGCATTATATTATGCTCACCGCAAATGTTTCAGCTCTTTTTAAAAACTCTTTGTTTCTTCTCAGAAATTGGCCCTCATTGGACCCATCTAATTCAGACATGCCATAGTATGACTTTGAAAATTTTATGTGATGGTTTAACTTTAATGAGCAAATGAAATTTCAAGAAAGGGAAAACAATTTTAACTCAATTTTGGTTGCCTTAAAAACAAGTAAAAATGGAATCACAGTTGAAACAAACAAAAACTGTAACATTTGCCCAGAGAAATAGAAACCCATCAAAGAACTGCTGCACATAAAAAATATTAGGCTGAGGAGCAACTCAATTTCATACTGTGCAATTTAAATGTACTGAAAGTAATTAAAATGAATATAATTGAAACTGTTTCTGCACCGTGGTTCAACTAGGTCATTTAAATGTTGCACTAGAAAATTCTAAAATTATTTTTAAGCAAAACAGAGGCCTGGAATTGTGAACCATAGACGCAGGTGAACTCAGGTGGTCTGAGGAATAAGACATAAGGCCAGCAGCAACTGCTGCAGGGGGCTAGTGGGAACAGACTCAGTGCAGGAAGAGCCCTGTGTTTGTAGGAAATGGCAGGTTAATAGATCAGTTCCCCTAGAAAAGGAAGGATGATACAACTTAATGCCAAGCCTGGCTCTCTGATGCCAGGAATTTTGGGCAACTATTTCCCCTGGAAGCCAAGTCTGAAAGTATTGAGATGTCACTTAAGAAAGTATACTTTGAGGGGTGCCTGGGTGGCTCAGTGGGCTAAAGCCTCTGCCTTCAGCTTAGGTCATGATCTCAGGGTCCTGGGATCGAGGCCCGCATCGGGCTCTCTGCTCAGCAGGGAGCCTGCTTCCTCTTTTCTCTCTGCCTGCCTCTCTGCCTGCTTGTGATCTCTCTCTCTCTCTGTGTCAACTAAATAAATAAAATCTTAAAAAAAAAAAAGAAAGTATACTTTGAAATTAAAGCAGACATTTTCAGTGGCTTTATAACATTAATGGTTATGTAACTGAAAGATTTTACCGGGAATTCCAAGTGATCTTAAGCTGTATTCATGATAAGATTGAGAAATGTCTAAGAAAGACTGGAGAAATTGGGTTACCCGGGCTCCATTTGTATAAATAATTCACTGCTCTTCTGGGGTGGAACTCACCCAGGAGAAAGATGTCAAGATGTATAATAATGTTTTGCCTATAATACAGTCAAATATCTGGCCACCTGATTATCTGCTGGCCGAGCTTCTGCAGTTACCCTGCGGAGCACTAGTAAAAGGAGTCTACAATAAAGGAGAGAGTGAAACTCAATGGAACTTATCCTCTGAGCTCCCAAATGGACATTGACAGCATAGGGACAGAAAAGGATGGAAATGTCTAGTTCAAACACATAACACACATAGGTAGCTTTTAGCAACTTTTTAGCTCTTTTTGGTGCAAGTGGCCAGATAAAGGCAGCCTTGGCAATGACAGGAGCCCACATGGGGGAGTTTGCTGGGTTCATAGCTGGGTGAATGCTCATCACCTGCATGTTCAGAGCTGCTTTGCTGCACCACTAGAAGCACGAGCTACCTCACACACAAATTGCCCCCAGAAATAAAAAGAGCTGAGGAAGAAAATATCAGATGTCACTAGATAGAATAGAGTCTTACTATGGATCATACTCAAGGCAAGCCTTATGAAATCATAAAATGATTTAGAGGTATATTTAACAAGGATATGGGGCACTTCATGCAATTTGAGGAGAGGGAAAACCAAATCATTTTTTCTGCACCTGTACCGTGACCTTCAGTTGGCATTGCCTGGAGAAACCCTTTGCATTTAGAATTTACAAGAGCCCTCCTGTATTTGCAGACATTTTAAAGTGCTGCAAGATCCGAGTCAGGAATCATTTACAAACCACCTTCCCGCGAGTGCATTGGCAATTGAATTTGAATTTTTTAAAAACATCCAATCAGCCCATAACCTTTTCAAAGCACCTACATCAGGTGGTAGGAGCTATACATATTGCCATGGGGCACGTTAAGCCACAACCACACCAGAATCTTTGCAGTCCGGGGAAAATTACTTATCCTGTGAACAATACATCTAGAAACAGGTGAGCTTTGTTTTACTGGCTCTGTTCTGTTCTTTTGTTCCACATTGACTCTGAGCATTTTGTCATTGTGCCTTTTATTAACTTAATACCATTTTGATTATAAAATCTAATTGTGGAAGGAGTTTTGATCACTACCTTTATTTAGGATGTCATTCCAACGTTCAAAAAAGTTTTCTTTTAAAGTAGAACATTTAAAATATTAGTCTTTAGAAAATAAAAAAAAACATTCCTGATGACTCTTACAAGGAAAACAGTGTTTTGTGTATGGAAGTTGTCCTTAAAAATTACCAACGTCTTCAGTAAAGACTTATAAATCTACTTCTTTTTTTATTTAAGATTTATTTATTTATTTAAGAGAGAGTGGGCAAGCTGTGAGGGGTGGGAGGGAGAGGAAGAGAATCTAGAACAGATTCCCTGCTAAGCCAGGGCCCGATGCAAGGCTTGATCCCAGGACCCTGAGATCATGACCTGAGCCGCAATCAGGAGTCAGTCGCTTAACCAACTGAGCCACCCAGGCGCCCCTATCAATCTACTTCTTAACAAGCATACAAAGATCATGGAGAGGGTTCAGAAGAATCAAAGGGATGTTTAAAGAATTGGAAAATAATAGCTATGTAGAAAGGCTGAGAAAGTTGGGATTTCATTTTGGGAAAAGAGACAACTCTAAGGGGAATTATTCTTTTAAAATAAGAAGAGCTATTATGAACAGGATGATAACCAGTGGTTTTTCATCTGTATTTAGAGCAAGATAAGAGAAAAAGGTTGGAGGGAGAGCCGAGGGGCATTAGGCTAGCTGTTAGAAAGGATTCCGTGTTAATAAGGCATGGTAACCCTGAAAAATTGCAGACATTGTCGAACACATTCCTATGTGTATTTGATGCAAATAATAAGCTGCAAAATCTAAAATTCAAAAGTTGTCCAGAGGTTTCACAAGATCCTTATGTTTGTCTTTAAACAGGGAAAACAGAAATCAGTATTTCTACCTCATCATCCCTCTGTCTTAATCATATGTCATTATTACCAAATTGTTATTAACTGGTTCTTTTTTTTTTGAGATTTCAATGCTTTTTATTTTTTATTTTAAAAAATTAAATAATAAATAAAATAAAAATAAATTAACTGGTTCTTTTTCACATTGATTTGTTTTATTGAATTTAACTTTGGCTTCACTACTCCCTGGGAGATATAGGAAGTAGGAAATAAATAAGGTTAGTGATTTTAAAACATTTTGTGCAGCAGGATCCTTGATGACAATAAAGTCTTTTGTGATCAGTCACATAGGCAATCAGAGCTGCTCTGGTTTCCTGGGAGTGAGACAAGACAAAGGGACAGAGGATGGGGCAGAATCCTGTTGGTTTCACCCGCCATACCTGCCCTCACTCCCTGCCCTTCCAACAACCCCCAAGACACCCTGGAGGAACCCATATGGCTTTTTGAGCATAGTTTAAAAATCACTGACCCAGATAAGAATGACATATTAACACTCTCGTGGTGTTTTATAGCTCATAAAATGATTTAAAGTATATTATCTGTGTCCTTCCTGCCTCAGCATTCAGGTTCTATTTCAGCAAATCATTTAAAAGCATCTGGTAATAACTTTTTAAAGATGATCGTAAGTCTAGTTATATTAGTTGTAATGAGGGAAAAAATAGTTTCATATAGAATGTCTTTCTTTCCTTACAAAAATTATGGGGGGCATTCTTATTTCCATCATCTTAGAAAACATGTGAGATGAAAAGTGTTTATATTGATTAAAAGTATAAGAGAAAATTCTAATATAAAAGACTTTGATATTGGACCAGGGCCAAGTTAGGAACACAGTAGGCCCACAAGACTTTTAAGAGTGCAGGAAAATGTTTTATGCTTTTTGAAACCAGAATTTAGAAAATGAACTAGGTTAAAGCAAATGATTTAACATATAATATTAACATGTTATTTTGATCACCTCCTATTTATCCCATTGTTTAGGGAGTGATTCCTGACCTAGGATTTTGGCAATGGCCAAAAATGAGACACTTGACCCTGGACAGATGAGACAGAGAGTTCATTGGTCACATCGACTCTCAGCCTAGAAGAAGAGTGCACTGCACCATACACACCCCCATAGGGGCTGCAGTCAGAGCACAGTGAACAACTGGGGACTCCGAGTGGGGGTTTTATAATAATAAGAGGTCAGGTGCTCCCTGGCTCCCACAGGAGAATGTGATTGGCTAGTTTGAATAAGCCCACAGGCTGCCAGGAACTGAAATCCGCTACTCAGAGATAAATGAGAACACTGTTTGAGCTCTTTGATGGAAGATTGTTGGGTTGGCAAACTCTGTTCATAGGAGAATAGGGAGAACTTATGGTTAAGCCATTCATAGCCTTCTGCGTTTCACAAACTGTTAAGGTAGCACATGATATTGAACTTTGGGGGTCTTATACCACATACATTTGTATTTATACCAATACAGTCATAAACTATAATATTTAAGGTTTTTTTTTAATGGAGGAGATGCAAAAGCTCAAGTGCCTAATATAGATAACTAACATATATTAGATGCCTAATATAGAACTAACATATCCCCTGGCTGTCTCAGAATGAAACAAGTCCTTTAATTAACTTCAGTATCCGTAATGATCCTGCTCTGTTCTTAATGTCCAAATTTAAAAATGGTGGACTCTGAGCACCAAAAGTTAGTGTATGAAAAACCTGTAGGTGAACTGTTGAGAGTCAGGTTATGTGATAGATGTGATTTTCTTTTCTGAAAAGATATTCTATCTAATCTTGAGCATGTTCCTCAATTGCTCTGAACTACAAGTTCTTTATATTTAAAGATTTATTTATTTATTTATTTATTTATTTATTTATTTATTTATTTATTTGAGAAAGAGTGAGGAGAGGAGCAGAGGGAGAAGGAAGCAGACTCTGCTATGAGCCAAAGCCTGATGTGGGGCTCGATCCCACAACCCTGCGATCATGGCCTGAGCTAAAATCAAGAGTCAGACACTCAACCAACTAAGTCACCCAAGCACCCCTACAAGTGCCTTATATTTAAAAAAATATTATGAAGATTAAATCAATAGAGTAGGGAAAACACCTCCCACAGTCTCCAGCAGGTGTTAGTTGGATTTAAATCATCATTGCAATCAAGTCGTCTAACTTTATTGTTTACAAACATTCTTTACAGATTTTACCTGGCATGAGTAGACACTGAAATTTATTAAATGAATGGATGGGTAGATAAATCCATGAACTCACATACACACAAGGAGTCCTTGTCTTTGCTCACATTTTCCTTACCTAGAATGTTCTCTCCACTCTTCTGTGCTTACCTAAGTTCTGCCCTTCTTTTTTTTTTTTTTAAGATTTTATTTATTTATTTGACAGACAGAGAGATCACAAGTAGGCAGAGAGGCAGGCAGAGAGAGAGAGGAGGAAGCAGGCTCCCCACTGAGCAGGGAACCCAATGCGGGGCTCGATCCCAGGACCCTGAGATCATGACCTGAGCCAAAGGCAGAGGCTTTAACCCACTGAGCCACCCAGGTGCCCCAAGTTCTGCCCTTCTATAGAAGATCAACTTTCATCTCAGCAAATGATTTTTTAGCAACCTAGTTCCCTTTAATATGTTCTGTGAACTTCTGGAGAATTTATTCTCTAAGGCCCTCATTTTAACTGAAACTACAACACCTTGGTTATTAATTCTTCAGATCATTTCCTATCTAGGAAAGTCGTAGAATTGTAAATGTTAAAGAATAAGATTATACCTTTTTGTTTTCTTAGGCCTAGGATCATTTCTTGCTCCCAGTAGGAACTTAGTCAAAGATAAATACCAGTCTTTTCCTCTTCAATCTTGCTTCTCCTGCTTGTTTTAGTTGATAGCATTCTCATTCCTCCAGTCCTTTAGACAAAATTTCAGAGTTTCCACAGATAAATACAGAGTCCTGGGTATCCTGGAATGAGTAGGATCCCTATCTGTCTGAGGGCAGTGTTGCTGTCACAGAGCAAGAGTTAGAAGCAGACGAAGAAGGTTTATTGGCCTAGACCACTAGGTCCATGACATCCTCCCTGATGATCCAGGCTTTCATACCCACCTCAGTGTTTCTTCAGACCCTTTCATTCTCCTGCATTGTTCCTTCATCACTCACCCTGCTCCATCTTTGAAACGTCTCCCATACATGCTCCAAGTCCATGTTCTCACCACTGAAAGTCAGGTCTCCATCAAATCCCCTCTGAGTTATTGAAATAGCCTCATAGTAGGTCTCTCTGTCTCCAGCTTACATCTCCTTCAATGTATCCTATCTCTTATGCCCTGAATTATCTTCATAAAGCAGTTAATTTCTTATTCAAAAAGATAACCTCTGGATCTAAATTTTCAATTGGTTATTCAATATCTGATTATTTACAGTATAAAATCCATGTCCAAATCCTTTTGCCTAGAATTGTAGATCTCCTGCAATATTTCAATAACTGTTTTTCCAGTTTTATCATGTATAGTATCACATCCTTTGAACATTGTGCAAACTAGATTCACAGCTCTTTGAAAATCAAACAGTATTTCCTGTTTCTCTGACCTCGTTCAAGCTCTTTCTTTCTATTCAAAATGTCTGTCTGTGAATAGGCCTCATAAATTATATCCTCATCATCCTAAATCCATTTCAAATTTCAAATCTGTTAAGCTTTCTTGTATCCTCTTCCAGGAAGTTTGTATCTCCTATTCTCTATGCTTTCTAACTTCTATACATTTTGTCCACTCCTCATTCCAACATCTTTCGCAATTTATCACAGAGTAATAAGCATTTGCGTGTGTGTGCATGTATGCGCGCATGCACGCAAATATGTGTGATTTTCTGCTAGATGGTAAAACTCCGTTTGACAAAAATCAATGTCTGATTATCCCTCCATCTCTAATAGTGCTCAGAACCATGCCTCGCCCAAAGTGGGAAGACACTGACGGCTATTGAATTCAATTTTTCCTGAACTGAGAGAGGAAAGCCTCTAGGGCCTTAGTGTCAGAAATAAAATATTCCAATTAGATGTGTTCACCTAAAATGGAACAGAAAACCAATACATGTTCTATGCATTTTTCCATTAATTATCTTAATACCCTCTTTCAAATTTGAGTGTAGACATTATCTACCCTCATATAAGAAACTTTGTGGTTATTAGAAGAAAAAACAATAAAGAATAAACTGATTTTTTCTCATAAAACCATTTTCAAATATTCGCTAAGACAAGATATTTCACAAATAAAGAGTTCCATGGATACAGGAGTTTTTACAATACCAAGTTAAAGTTGGGCGATCTTTTTGCCACAGAATTTCAATGTGTTTTTAATGAATTGTGAATATCAAACAGAGAGAACCAGTGTATAGAATTCCCTAAGCATATTGTTACACAGAAACCTTTTCTCCCAAAACATATTGCATATCAATGGACTGTTTGGGAAACCAATCTTCATTAGTGTTAATCTATTTCAACATGACTTTCAATCTATTGTAGCGACTACATCATTTTGTTGTAAGAGATAGAACACTTAATTACTAACATACTTAAATGTATAAGCATATCAAAATATCTCTCTGAAAACTTAAGAATCCAATCAAAATAGTGTTTTCCACTGCAAGTCATGCTAAAATTTCCTTATACTATCAACGAGGCTATATCTGTACAGGCCAAATTCATTACATGCTTGAAAAAAATAGCATGCTACACTTTTTCAGTATAAAACAGCAACAAAACAATTTTCCATAAATGTATGGGCTTTGTGCATGACTTTTGATTTCATGGAACCTAGCATTTAGGGGCTGAGAAAGATGATAACCTGAAACCACTTAATTTTTACCCAATAAAAATCCCTTGTTTTATACAGACATCAACTTTATTTATAAACATCTGTTTGGGTGGGATTTTCATAGTGTTTTCATTATCATGAATCAGCTCTATCCTAAAGTCAGTCACATGGTAAGCAAGTGATTCTTGGGCAAAGAGACAGCTAATCATCATTATCTAAATACTTAATGAGAAAAAGACTAAAATTGTTTGATTTGGTCATAACAATGATTTAAACATTGAATGTTGTCTTACTCTTATTTTAATATAAACTTATGGTACTGTCATGAATAAGTAATACATAGTATACATTGGAGGAAAGTTATAGTAGTCTAGAATACCCCCCAAAATTCTGCTCATTGGAGACACTAGAACATTAGCCATGGTTATTATTTACTATTATCTCATTCTCAAATTAATCTCTAAAACTATGCATTTTTTGGTTTGTGCTTAGGGCTCATAAAGAGAGCAAAATAATTAATTGAGGTTAAAACCAGTTTATGGAATAAAAATGATATGTAACGAACACTTCACACTTTTTGGTGGATCTTCCCAGCCCATGAGCCATCATTAGTAGGATTCGGAGGTGAGTTAGGTTTTGAAGGCGATTCAGCCATAATATATGTGATCCAAGCTGAGATCCAGGCCTATTTTTTTTCACTTGGTGCAAGGATAAGAAACTGAAAGATAGCCATTAAGGACCCATGTGTGACTAAGTATTATGTAAGTCTTGGATTTAGCTTCTGTGTGTGGCGGAAGTATAACATCTATTTTAGCAACTGAGGGATGCCATATTATTCTAGGAAAAGCTATTCTTCAGGAAAAATGGAAGAGCGAGGTGAGCCAAAATAAATTTTCAATGAGTAATAGGAGAAAGATAGAAAAGAAGGAGAGAGAATACTTTTGACGGTTCTGATGATGTCAAACTTCTCTTTTTGGATGTTGTTCTTTTAGGCCCACGTACATTTCAGTTTTTGTGTGTTTTGAGCTGCTCGTGTATTCCATTTTTAAAAACTCTGCACTTCACTTAAGCTCGTTCAAATGAATTTATGTTATTTGCCATGGCAAACTTTTAAATAATGCATTCATAGAATTAATTTCATCATAAATGTCATTGTAGCAAGCTATTGCCAGTGCAGTCTAGTCAAAGACCACCAAGAATACACCCTTGGTTGGATAAGTTGAATTGGATTGCACATTGCTGCCAGGAAGAACACTCGTCAGGGTGCTGTGGACCAGTAGAGTGTGATAGAACTGACACTTCATAGAATTCAGGCTTATGATTTGGAGAGCGGCTTTAAGGAAGTTTGGTGTTGCTCTAGATTGACTGATGTCAGGAAGTGTCAGTAATTCTGTGATTGGGTATCTTAATACATCTTATCTAGAAGAAGAGAAGACTAGATTGAGCCTAAAGATATAACTGGTAGAGAAGCAGCAGTCACTCATCTCAGCCTGTTCTGGCCATTCTTGCGGTATAGACAAGGTGCATGTGTTTTACATGTTTAGACGTGATTACTGAATGATCTTGTTTTCATTTTGATCCATCATGATTGTGGAGTAGCCTTGTCCGATACTGATATTCTATAAACTGTTTTATGTTTGACTGGAGAACACCAAAGCCCGGCTGATGACGTCAGGTGTTGCTTTTCTCTTTCTCATTGAAAGAAAAATGTGATCTGACCTAATCATCAGTCCCTCCTCATTAAAGGATTAGTGACACTATATCTGCCCGTCATCACCCTGGTTCATCTTGTGTTGTCCTCCAGACTCTGTTTTCAGAGCTGATCTTCTCTATAACTGATGCTTACCTTGCTTGGTCCCATCAGAACAGAAGTGGGCATTTTTCTGTCAAAGAATATAATTCTAGTAACAAAAAGTGTTAGTCTCTAAATTGTGCTAAAGTTCAAGCATCACATGAAGTATCTTCATCTAGTATATTTCTTAATCTCTAAAGCTTGTTCCCTCTTTGCACAGCTTTTAGCAATGCATAAATGTCCAACATTTTCTCTAAGACAAGCTGGTCATACTTGCAAGCTCAACCCTACTTACCCACTCATTTCCCTCTCTTTCTATCTCTGTTCAGTGCAACATCTACCAGAACTTCATGGTGGGGAAAAAAGGGGGGGCTTTGTATCCCCCAATATTTGTTAGGAAAAATGTGCTTTCCAATTTGAAAATTTCCCGGATTCAGAGACTACTAATGAAAGTTTCTCTAACAGAATGGCCATAATAATGATTGCATGATGTTCTCTGTACAACTCTACCAAATATCACCTTTGCTATAATAGTTTAAGGCTTTCACATTTTTTTAAATTTTTATTTATTTATTTATTTATTTATTTATTTATTTATTTATTTATTTATTATTCTTTGCCCCAGGGGTACAGATCTGTGAATCATCCGGCTTACATCTTTCACAGCATTCACCAAAGCACAAACCCTCCCCAATGTCCATAACCCATCCACCCTATCCCTACCCTCCCACCCCCCAGTAACCCTCAGTTTGTTTTATGAGATTAGAAGTCTCTTATGGTTTGTCTCCTTCCCCATCCCATCTTGTTTCATTATTTTTCCCTCCCTACCCCCCACAACCCCCCACCCTGCCCCTCAAGTTCCTCATATCAGAGAGATCATATGATAATTGTCTTTCTCTGATTGACTTATTTCGCTCAGCATAATACCCTCCAGTTCCATCCATGTCGTTGCAAATGGCAAGATTTCGTTTCTTTTGATAGCTGCATAGTATTCCACAGTATATATATATACCACATCTTCTTTATCCATTCATCTGTTGATGGACTTCTAGGTTCTTTCCATAGTTTGGCTATTGTGGACATTGCTGCTATAAACATTCGGGTGCATGTGCCCCTGAGGATCACTACCTTTGTATCTTTAGGGTAAATACCCAGGAGTGCGATTGCTGGGTCGTAGGGTAGCTCCATTTTCAACTTTTTGAGGAATCGCCATACTGTTTTCCAGAGTGGCTGCACCAGCTTGCATTCCCACCAACAGTGTAGGAGGGTAAGGTTTTCACATTTAATTGCTTAATAAATTTTTATTCTATTCTATTATTTTATTTTATTTTACTTTTATGAAGGTGATTTAAGCAGTTTGAAAGTCTAAGGGAAAACTCAAGAGCAGGGGTGACTTACCTGACACTGAAGTAGGCATACTACTCATAGACCTGAACTAGCACTATTACAGAAAACATATTTATGAAGATTCTAGTGTTGTTGCTATGGACAGTAGTTCTGAAGTTGAGCTAACTAAATTAAAACATTGTCTTCCACTTATAAGTTGTATGACTGAGTTACTTAACTTCTCTGTGCTACTATTGCTTTATCTATAAAATAGAGTAAAAGAGAGCATTTGTCTCATAGAAGTACCATGAAGGCCCAAAGACAAAATGTATGTCAAGAATTTACCAGAGCTCCTGGGGCATAATGAGTCCTCAGTAATATACACGCAAAAGAAATACACACATAAAGATCTCTCACACACACACACACACACACACACACACACACGCACACTTTTCTCACATAAAACAAGCTGTTTAATAGAAAGAATTTCATAACTTTTGAAGAAAATATTTATAAAAACAATAAAAAAGCTAATCCTATAGGACCAATATCCATTAATAGTCACAAATTTCCCTCAATTTACAAACACAGATATTTTCTCATCTATTCCTTTCCCAAATTCTTAATGTCTGCTAGATTCTAAGACTACAAACCTAAAAGCACATAGTTTTGATATTAGGCAGTCATTTTACACAAGAACAGGCATTTATAAGCTTGGTATTTCTACATAGGTTTCCACCGCTGCTTAAACATTTGAAATTGCAGATTCTAAAGAAAAGTAGTATGGCTTGCCTGGGGTCATTCGCAAAGTAGACATATTTTTGACAAATTCCACATTTTCTGCTCTACAATGAGAACAGGTCTTTGTGATTAAGGATGAATATATGCTTCTCTAGGTCCTAGGAACAGTGAAAAAGTAGACTTGTCTACAAATAGGGGTTATTATCACTCAATCAGTGTTTTTTGTTCCAGAAAGTGGCTTCCACAGCATCGGGGAAAAAGTTACCAAAATAAATCATCTAGATAAAATATTGAAATACATTAAATCCTAAAGAAGAATAATACCAGATATTGCACTTTTCAAAATATATTACTAGTTTTATACTTATATTGGCTTTTTCAAGATTTCTCTTTTGTTTTTCAAAAAACAATGAGTATTAGTTTAGCAAAAATAATAAACACTAGGCAGATATGTAAAAAATGAGATCAAGACTCAAAAAGGAAGAATAATCCTAATTATGAGTATGATATGGTTTAAAATAAACAGTTTATAAAAAGGAATGCTGTGAATCTTTTTGACTTTTTCTTTAAGAAGTACTTCTCAAAAAGGAAGGTATGGTGTATACAGACACACACACACACACACACACACACACACACACACACACAAACACACATATAAATTGTCCAACAGAAAAAAATTCAAGTCTTATAGATATTATTAACTGATATTAATATATCAGTTATTAAAATAAAAACTATGTTTTTATCAATTATGTCTGGTGATATACATTGAAAATTCTCCTTACTTACATTTAAGTAAAAAACTTGAATTGTAAGATCTAAATAGTACCCAAACAAAATTTTCAATAAATAGCAATATATCCTTTTGATGAAGTCGAGTCTCTTATAGCTAGTGATTTTTAACTACTTACCATGTTTTAGGTACTATGCTAAGTACTTTACATATATCATACATAATTTTTACCAAAGAAAATACCCCGTGAAATATATATCATAGCCACCATTTCACAATTGAGATACTAAATCTCAGTGAATCAATAGATGTGCCCAAGATCACATGAGCAATAGGAGGTGGTAGGTCTACTGAAATCTAAAACCTTTTCTCTTAATCACTAAGCTATAATACCTCTCCTGGACAATTGTATGTTGAATGCTCAGTATATCCTACCCACTCCATTATCTCATTTACTCTGTACAACTACTATTCAAGGATAGGAATCTACCAAAAATGAGAAAACATAGCTCAAGATCACATGTTAGTAAATTAAGCATGCTAATTGCAAAACCAGAATCTAAATGTAGTTTTGTCTAAATCCAGAGACATTCTTGAAATCTATAATCTGTAAATCAGATTACCACCCAATTGTCATGCCTTCATGGTAAAAAAAATATTGTTTTATTCTATGTGTATTCTCATTCAGACCAGCATTGCCCTAATAACTGGTAATATATTTTGGTAGCAGTAGTAATTATTACTATCATTATTATGTATTTTTCCATCTCACCTCAGAAGGAATCTTGCAAGCACTTAGAGTTGTTTTTTTTAAATGTCAAGGGTGTTGAATTATATTTTCTGAAACAGATTTGAATATTTGAACTTAGGCTTAATAAATGCCATTTAAAATATAATAGGAAAATTTAAAGTGGAGGAAATAAGATTAGATATTTCTGGCCCCCGTGTGGATACTTTATCATGTTGCTAGATCAAGTGAGAAAATCAAGTGCAGGAAAATACTATCATCTTGAACAGCCTGCATTTTTTATGGATTTAGCTGTTAATAGTAGGATTGCAATCAAAATTCTTTAAAAGAGAAACTGGAAACTGGAAAAACATTAACTCAGTGGAATCCTCATATGTTAATTACTGCTTACACTTTATTTCTCAATTCATAGAATCACAAGCACTGCCACCAGGCTGCCAATAATTTTAAACATGCAAGACAACAATATCTCTATCCACAAATTGTATTTCACAAGCAGAATATAAGACAAATTTTGTGACAATAAGAAAACTCCTGGATTAGGAGACATACCTTTTTAGTGGGTTTGGCTTTCTTGTCCACAAAAAAAAAAAAAATACAGGCAAATACTAAAAATATTATGTACCAACAAGGGAGGGCAAGGTGTTAGTTGGGTCAGCTTGATCCTGGGTCAACAAAAATGTGCCCCAGGCATATGAGTGATGCTGAAAAGTAGGAGCATTTAGGAGAGCAACTCTAAAGACCTAATTACTGGGAGGATATCAGAAGAAGATATGAAAACCATTTAAATTCTGAAGCCTTAAGTATCCAGGGAAGAAAGGTGCAAGAATATTAACTTAATGGAATGCTAATATGTTTAGCATTGCTCTCGCTGTCTTTGCTTTCCATTTACATAGTTACAGATGCTCCCACTAAGCTGTTATTTTAACTTTGCAGAACAGAATGCCACTGCCTCAAATTTTATTTAATAAGCATACTTAGTTTGAGAGCTTTTGCTTTTAAATGTTGCAGAGAAATAGACCGAATCCTCTCCCTCCACTCCCAATTTCACATCACCAAAATAAGACTCTAGTTGCCACAGATTACAAGTTCAAGGTGCTCACCTTTGAACTAATCGAAAGGGGTCAGAGGTCTAGATCTGTTGTACAAATTATCAGGAGCCATTTCCACAGCCATTTGGCTGGAGACTCAATTCTCACCAAAAAACAGCATGAATGTCCTTCACTCATGCTCAGAGCAAGATTTCAATCCAACTATTTTCACAAAGTACAGTTTAAGAAGGAAAAATTGTGTTAGGTATCTCTTCCAGAGATCTTCTTAGATTTTACCTTTCTTTCACTTGAGCTGTCACTACAGCTAGAAGCTCTGTGAGAGCTGCAGTACCCTTCCTGCAGGCATGACCTTGACACATACCTTTCCTCTCGCCAGTGCTGGGTGCTCCTGTGTGCTGCCCTGGTGCTCCCCTGTTGAGGGCTTAGGATGCTTCTGAATACCTGTAGGTGAACCTGAAAGGGAGGGAAATTTAACACTCTGTGAAGTATGCCTTTGTTGATAAATCCTTGCCCTTTTGACCCTCCCAGTGGACTGTCCTGAGACATGAGGACATAGCTTCTCATTAAATGATCAAACAATATCAAATAGTCAAACTCACCTACTGGCAGTCAGCTCAATAGCACATTCTCACAGTGACTCTCTCATGAGAACCACTTAGCTCTCTTTGTTCCTCACTCCTGCTCCCTGGGTTTGCATTCCCTGATCCGGTAGAAACCATACATCTTTGCCTCAGGCTCCACTTAATCCGGAGAAATCAGACTACATCAGAAAGAGATAAGGTTCTTAATTCATTGATTCCTTCACCAGGCAAACGATACCAGCTGAGAAAAATGAAAGCTTTCATATCCTCCATATATCGCTTTTAAAACGTTTATTGAATGACTATTAAATGTCAAGTACCCTACTTGATGCAGTGGATACAGTGGTGCATAAGGAGGCTACCTCAGCTCTGGAGAAGCTCACAGTCCCCTTGGAGACATAAAAATCAAGTCAATAAATAACTAGAACTTGCGTTAAATGCCAAGGAAACAAAACAACACTCTAAGAAAACAGCTGAAAGAGGCTCTCTTAAATAGGGCTGCACTGGGGATGTTTAACAGATGGAATTCACAGTTGCAAGAAACAGAACCTAACTCTAGCCGGTTACCAGAAGATGTTGAAAGTCTATCAGGTAGCTTGCAACATTGTCGAGATCAATGGAGAGCCAGGCTCTGAGACAAAGCATTCCAGGACAAAGCCCAGACCCAAACAACAAAGTAGCAGCTGATGAAGTTTCTCCTGAACCACCAGGACCAGGGTCAGTCATATTTCCTGCCCACCAGTTCACTTTGGTGTGAAGAACTTGACTTCCCCACCACTGGAAAACTGCTACTGTGTCACCAAAGCCCAGACATCTCTATTCCTGCAGTGACAGCAAAAAGTGAAGCACTGTCTAGAGCTTTTGAGAGTTTACTAAGAGTAGGTCTGATTGGTGAGTCCTCCTCATGGGTCTGCTTCCTCAGGCAAGGAAGCCAGGGATCTGGAGTTACAGTGTTCACTGTGGGCAGGTGAAATTCATGATGTGGGGATTCCCATAAATGCAGAAAGGCTGACGTAGTAGGAAAGATGCATTAGGGGAGTATACAAAGGCCTTGGGGAAGTTACTGCCCCAAGTTGCTGTATAAAGAACTGAGAGATGGTTTATATTCAGAACTAGATCAAGATATAATAGGACTACATTGAAGAGAGCTCTATCTGGATCATATAGGACAAAAGTGGCACAGGCTGGGGTTGGAAAGCTGGATAAGGCCACACCATGGACGTCAACACATGTCCTGTAAGTATCATCCCTGTCCTGCTACCCTCTATTCTGACTGTTTCCAGGGGTGAAATAATTTGGAGTCCACATAAACCACAACTATGAACTTGGAAACTCATTTTCTCTGCATTGTAAATTCAGGGACCCAATAAATATTCATGTGGAATGAATGGATGGCACAAAAGATGAATTTTCATATAAAGGTTTTGGTCTTAAAGTTGGAATATTTTAATAAGACCTGAACATTTTCATTTGGATGCTAATATTCTGAAAATTGTTAGTATATGACTAATAATCATGTCCTCCAACTATTTATGATATTTTGAAAAATAGAACTACAAAATATTTCACAGCATTCTCCTTTTAGGTAAATCATAACCATATGCATATTTTCCTAAATCACAGTATAAATCCACAACTAATTATTTATGGACCTGATAAATTTGTTACAGAATTTCAGCATGCATTCATTTTTCTATCACTAAGAATTAGATTTTAAACACTCCTATTAGATCCCCAAACTTGGGTGATATTTAAGGACAAATAGTATGTCCTCTTCAAACTTTGAAGGTATTAATACATATTGTGTGAAAAATATAGTATCATAAAGCTATATCACACAATAAGTATTAATACTTCCAATCTTTCATTCTTCCTGAAATAACACATGGTACAGAAGCATGCAAATCTTTTACACTGAGAAGAAATCTGTGGGTTCTTTTTTCATAATAAAAAATAAACTCAGTTTGAGATAGCTGGCTACCTGCTGTGCACTTTCTGTGTTTGTAGCCAGAGATTACTTACTGTAATAACTAATGGCTACTATTTACTGAAAAATGTCATACACCATCATGATCGCATGAGATATCACATTTACTTCTCACATCAGTAACGGGGTTCTTATTCCCATTTTACACATAAAAGAATGATGGTTCCCTGTGATTTATGGACTTTCCAAATATTACCAAGCTAGAATCACAAAGCAGTGTCATACAACTACATGAAATACATGAGATCAGGGATTCCACCGAGGTTCTTGATCAATGAGTCTGGTATTCCTTTTACTTTTCCACACTATCACCACATTATGAACACTCTTCCATAAACACCTCTACTGGTTTAGAAACATACATAAAAATAACTCCACAAGTGGCCACTTTATATTATAACTAGTCAGAGCAACAAGGCAGTTCTGATTCATATTTTCATCAAATCTAGATAGAGGCATTTTTCTTCACATCTGATGGGAAAGGAGCTACACAGAGGAAAAAGCTGATTCTTACTCAGCTACTCTCCTGGATGGAAAGAACAGTCAAGATACAAAGATATCTCTAAGGCAGAGTTATTTCATGAGTCTCCTTGGGGAATTTCCAGAAGGCAGAGCACATGTCCAAATCCGAGATACAGGATACCACACATTATCACACATTGTCAGACATTACATACTGTCACTTGATATATTTCACTGTGTCATTGATTCTAATATCTTTTATGGGGTTTCCATTCCAAAGTGATGAGAAAGGCACAACCCCCAAAGCATAAGCCTCACCGTGTACTGATTCCTCAAATAGAAACAAGGACAATATTGAGAGGAAAGCCTAGTATTCACTGAGCAATAGCATACACCAGCAGGGTCACACGGGGCATCACGTTTATTCCACACGTTGACTTACGTAACAAAGGCCCTTCTTCACTGGAAGGTACAGGGGGAGGAATAGCCACAGAGGGTGTTCCTAGATGGAATGGTGCTTTTTGTTGAATGGATGTAGTACGTCCAGCTTAAAATTATTAGCTAACAGCAGCCCTGCTCCCATAGGTCTCTACATTGCTCTGGAAACTAACCCTCAACTATCTATGTCATGACTTAGTTCTGGAAAGCCCAGAAGGTATGCCATGTGTATTCACAAAAACATTTTTCTGCAGCTGTAGAATGGCAATGAGTTTTTTTGTTGCTTTTAATGTGCTGAAACCACAAAGGTGTTCTGTGCCAATAAACAATATTGGAGACGACCTGTTTGTCATCAGATAACAACTGCTTAAGAAATTCTTGAGGATACATTATAACAATTGAGAAGTAAGCAGGCAAGTTCATTTCTGAATTAGGAGGATCTATATAATTTCTTCTCTCCTACTCCTGGCTTCCTAGTACTTGATATCTGTAGCTTTTCTTGAGTGATGTATAAAGGTATTATCCACATATTACTTTCAGATGTCACCAGGAGAAGCTATTCTAAGATGATTCTTAATTTTGCAGATCTGCAAATCTTACTCAGTTTGCCCAGAGGACAGACTCAGGCCAACAAAATTCACAAATACTGATTTCTAAATCAGATGCCAACCGATTAATTTATAGGCAGAATATTTATTACCTAGGTGCATAAATATTCATGTTTGTACTGTACCATGACTGGAAATTTTCAGTCATTTTGATTTATGATTATGCATTTATCAATATCTCTATTTTCTCTGTAATATGAGTGTTCAGGAAAGTTGGCTCTCCCTACGTTATTAAGAAGAAGAGGTAGGACACAAAATATGCTGACCAAAGGCATTTAAGTCATATGCAATAGAAAATTGCCAAACTCTATTTGATGCTTAGTCTATAGATAACAACTTTTCAGATGCTTCCATCTCAATGAAATGATGGACATGGACTAGAAAAAAATTGCATAGAGAGACATAAATCATTTTCCTCATCTGTGGCCTTCTGGCAATTATATTACAGAATCAATTTAGATGCTCAGGCAATTGAACTACATCTGTCATTCAAAAATCTTCAAATGAGAAGCTGATGTAACTTCTTCTTGACTAGCATTCAAAATGAATTATTAATATTATTTTTACTACACTTAGGTCACACTTTAAATGAAGGGGGAAGTGGAAGACAAATAAGAAAAGAAGAGACGGGGTGGAATTTTTTGTGATTTTTTTAAGTTTCAACCTACCTTTGTATCCCTATACATTCTCTACTTCCAATAAATAAGGTATTTCATCATTCTTTTCATCATGCAGTTATGACTGTTGTCTCCTCACAGATCTGATTCCAATATTAACATCTTTACAAGGGGAAATATTATGAAAGTATAGCATATCATGTCTTATACTCATCTCACAATATTTTGGCTTATGGTCTCCACCAAAGCATTAATAATCAAAAGCAAAGATGAGAATAATTCAAAACAGAAGATCTCTACTATAATCTTTTAAAATCAGTTTTATATGTAATTTCTACAGTTTTGTTCCTTAGTATCTTTTACTTGGGATTTTTTTTAAGGCACTTTTTATTCTGCAGTCATTCAGTAGCTGAAAACTAAGGTAGACATTAAAAAAAAGTGACAGATATAAGACAGATCGGATTTTCTAACTTGCACATGGATATCGAGACTTGAATATAAGAGAAACTTGGATATAACTAATGTAAAAATAAACTAAATTTTCAAATAAATACTTTCTAAGATAAAATTGAATGACTTGTACCATTATCTCATAACTATATAAACAGTTCTTTTACCATTTAATATTGCTTTTAATGGCAAATCATGTCCTCTTCTGTCCCACAAGTACTCTGCTAAAAATGGTCTCAAACATAGTCATAATTATTTCTCTTTCTAGTTTAAGAAATATACCTGCTATTTTTGATTTAGTTGAATATCTCTAAGCTCTGAAGCAGCATACTGAGCACACAGAGAAGTATAGCTATGTTTTAAAGTAAGATGGATATGTCATTAAGTGAACAAGTTCTTTTATAAATTGCCCCTGAAAACTACAGGATCAGCTCTTTCGTGTAGGAGACTGGGGACTTCAACACTAGCAATTTTGTTTGGTCTTCTTAAGTTTACACGCTCATGTTCAAGAATAGAAGGTAAGCTGAAGGCATCTAAAGAAAGCTGGAGTTAGCTATCCGCTCTATCACAACTCTCCTGATTTTTTTTTAAGATTTTATTTATATATTTTACAGAGACACAGCAGAGAGGGAACACAAGCAGGGGAAGTGGGAGAGGGAGAAGCAGGCTTCCCACAGAGCAGGAAGCCCAGATGCGGGGCTGGATCCCAGGACCCTGTGGTGATGAACTGAGGTAAAGGCAGATGCTCAACCAACTGAACCACCCAGGCAGCCCTCTTCCTGATTTTTTTTAAATATATTCTCTACAAATGAATCATGTCTTAAAACAAATGAAGAAAGGACCCGGGCTGGGCGGAAGGGTCCCTAGTCCAGCACCGTGTTGACGTTAAAAAACTTTCCCTCTGGGTGGCCTAAAGGGCCTCCCCGGCCTCGTAGGAAGGGAGATCACAGGGCTCCGAGTGCGGAGCAGCTCTCCACGCCTCTGCTGGAAGCCTGACCTGACCACATGGGTCCCTAAGGAGAGAAAGTGATTGAAGAACTCAGATGGCAACCATATGATTGAAACTATTCAAAGTTAAGAGTCTGCATATTCTTTCAACTATATTCAAGTACTCCCAGGATATAAAGTGTGATTGAGCTGAATATCTATTTGGCTGATCATCATGAACCATGCTTTTAGCAGGAAGAAAGACAAAACATGGAAGCATACATCTGAAGTTTATCAAAACATTACATTCCCGATAATGCAAAGTTTCTTGGCAGTACAGAAGCGGAGCAGCCTAAAGGAGCAGAGGTTGTGAGAGATGCTATCAGGAAAGTTAAGTTTGCAAGACCTATCAAGAAATCTGAAGGCCAGGAAATTCCTAAAGTTGGGCTGCAAATGTCAACATATGGTGTAAAAATTCTAGAATCGAAAAACAAAGGAAGGCCAACACAATTGCCAGCTTCATAGAATATCATTTTGTGCAGATGAAAAAACTCACTTTCATATGCAAAGATTCTGAGTCAAATAAACATTTGTGCTGTGTATTTGACAGCAAAAATTATGCTCAAGAAATAACTTTAGCAATTGGCCAAGCATTTGACCTGGTATAGAGGAAATTTCTAGAATCTGGAGGAAAAGATGTTGAAGCAAGAAAACAGATTGCAGTATTACAGAAAAGAATTCAAGACTTAGAAACTGAAAATATGGAACTTAAAAACAAAGTACAAGATTTGGAAAGCCAGTTAAGCAAAACCTAAGTATTAACATCTCCAGCAGGCAGTGTGACACCTAAGTCTCCCTCCACTGACATCTTTGATATGATACCATTTTCTCCAGTATCACACACATCTTCAACACCTACTGGCAATGGCACACGGCCACCTCCAATACCCAGTAGATCTACTGAGATTAAATGAGACCTGTTTGGAGCAGAACTTTTTGACACATTTAACTGTGGAGCAGGGGATTTCCCTCCAGATACTCAATCAAAATTAGATGAGATGCAGCAGGGGTTCAAAATAGGACTAACTTTCGAAGGCACAGTATTTTATCTTGACCCATTAGACAGCAGGTGCTGATGTCAAGAACAAGAGATCCAGATTTGTGTTAAATTTGTTTTATATGCATATACATCATTCCTTATTACTTTATGACAGGTAGTATATGTGTAGCAACATATTTTTGAAGATCTTTACTTTTTGAAAATTATTTAGTAAAATGTCTTCCATTATTGATCTATAATGTTTATTTTAAAAATAACTCACTGTAAAGTAAATAATACTTTTATGTTCCTTTCTGTTTCTCTTGTAGATGAATTTAAAATCAAAAAGAATTATCCAAATATCTGTCTTTGAGTTCTGAATAATTAGCATCATGAAATTTGTGTTCATTTTCCAGGCTGCTAGTTTATTATTGATTCCCAAAAGCCATACCTTGATGATAACTTTCAAAGTCTTTTTTTTTACTGTGTTATGTTAGTCATCATAACATACATCATTAGTTTTTGATGCAGTGTTCCAAGATTCATTGTTTATGTGCAACACCCAATGCTCCATGCAATACATGCCCTTAATACTCACCAAGAGATTCACCCATCCCCCCCCCAAAACCCTCTATTTCTCAGAGTCCACAGTCTCTCATGGTTCATCTCCCCCTCCAATTTGCCCCAATTCACTTTTACTTTCCTTCTCCTAATGTCCTCCATGTGATTCCTTATGTTCCACAAGTAAGTGAAATCATATAATTGACTTTCTCTGCTTTCGAAGTCTTGAGGAGATATACCAATGCCAAACTAAATATTTTCTATATTCAAACCAATAAGCATGTTACCATGCATTAGACAGATGTTATTTTATGTGTTAAATGTTGTTCATATCATTGGCAAAATGTACACTTTAAATACAATGCCACAAGGTCATTTTTAGGAGGTAAAATAGCAAAACTATAATTTTCAATAATAATTAAACCAAATAATTATTTGTTAGTAAAAGCAAAGTAATAATGTTAGCTGTTACTATCAGTTATCCTCTAAATATTTTATTTATTTCATAAATAAGGATAATGGAAAAAACCAAAACTTTTCTCATTACAAAACACTTAAAATTTAATTTCTTATGAGATAAGTTATATTGCTAAACAACTAAACATCATCTGATCTAATATTTTCTTTAAAAAAGTCATTTGGAATATATGTTGTCTGTAGTTGCAATATCTATTACCCACATTTACTTTACCAAATACATTTTTTCTCACTGAATAATATTATTCTCATATTCTCTCCTTTGATAAACATTTTCTCACCAAATTTTATTTTGTGATGCCCCATTAGTTTTGATACTTTAAAATCTGTAACAAGTATTCTTTATGAATCATCAGCATTATTTAGCAATATTAATTTGTTTTTGTTGAAGTCAGAATTTCATTTTTTACAAAAATCAAGTGGCTTCTGGGCGCCTGGGTGGTTCTGTGGGTTAAAGCTTCTGCCTTCGGCTCAGGTCATGATCTCAGGGTCCTGGGATCGAGGCCCGCATCGGGCTCCCTGCTCAGCGGGGAGCCTGCTTCCTCCTCTCTCTCTCTGCCTGCCTCTCTGCCTACTTGTACTCTCTCTCTGTCAAATAAATAAATAAAATCTTTAAAAAAAAAATGAAGTGGCTTCTCAGTTTGGGTTAACATGAACAATAAGATTTTCTTGTACTTAATTCATAATGTGCTGATGAACTCTGAACTTTAAAAATGTTAATTTTCTATGCCTTTGCCCATTATGTAACAGACTTTAATTGGTACTCAGTGCAAGAAGAATTTATGGTTAAAATTTATAATTTGGTTCATTGCTTCATAAGAAAAATAGATTAAATTAGTGAAAATGTGAGCTTAGATTAGGGATAGATCTCAAAAATAAAGTTTTTTATTCATGGGAATTTTTGTCAAGTGCTAAAGGTACATATTCACTAGGAAAAGAAATTAAATACACTTATGCAATATTATATTTGTACATATCTTCATAATGTTTTATGATATATATAAGCCTTCTTATTTGTTTTCTGTTATCTGCTAAATTGTACCTTAATTATAGTTAGTATATGTTTCATAAAGAAGAGTCTTTATAATTTTGTTGTCATATAGTATTTTGGAATTTATATAATGAGAATGTTTAGAAGCTGTATCAATTTTTTTAACAGAATTTGTATTTTTATTGTACTTTAAAAACTTTTTGTAATAGGCATATATTTAGTGACCATTTATTATCAATAGAAGCACAACAGAGTACTAAGATGATATTTGCACACTTACAATCTGTTACTTTACCAATTTTTAATGGTAATCAATTCTGCCACTGGCATAACAAAATAGTACATAATTGGTCATTAATTATGAGCATTTATTTCACCAGTGCATTTTTATGAAGATCCAATTGAAAATTATATTTCTATGTAAACTCAATGATATGTTTGATTTTGCTGAGAAAAAACAATTTTAAAAAAAACATGAAGAAAGCCACTTTCTATAGAAAAAAATGATCAAAATAATCATTAATGCTATCTTTTTTTTAAAGAAGATAGATAGTTCAAATATTATTTTCTCGTTTAACTTTCTCCTGACTTGTTTTTGTTGAAAAGTAATTGATATTAATGTGGGGGTACCTGGGTGGCTCAGTCAGTTAAGCATCTGCCTTCAGCTCAGGTCATGATCTCAGGGTCCTGGGATTGAGCCCCATGTTGGGCTCTCTGCTCAGCAGGGAGTCAGCCTCTCTTCTCTCTCTGATCCTCCTCTGCTTGTGGTCTCTCTCTCTGTCTCAAATAAATAAGTAAAATCTTTAAAAAGAAAAATTATTGATATTAATGTATATGTTAACATGTGTCTATATCTATCTATATGTGTTACTTTCTGAAGCTCCGTGGCCCTGTTTTCCCCTTGCTCTTGCTGCTACACAGTTCAGCAACTTTATCCTAGACCATCTCCTCAGTATTTAGCTGCATGCCAAGTCCCAGGGAGGAGTTATATTATCACAGGTGTCTTCTAATATGTGCTAAATCAAATATTTGATTTGTCCAAATGCTGCAAAGGCCGGTGAAATGGTATGGCCAACAATCACTTCCTGAACTCCACAACCCTCAACCTTAGGCTGAAAAAGTTGGGTCTTTCTGGACTGACTCCTTTAGTTCTCCTGCTATGTAATGCTTTGTAAATAATTCTTGGACCTGACATTCCCAGGAGAAGACAAACCCTGCAGTCTGGACACTTTTCTTGGATGCAGTTAATCTATAAGGAAATAGTGTTAAGGGATCTCTCTAGACACACAGATATTTGTTTGGACATTGGGTTTTAGAAATAAGCTATCCTTACATGTATTCTGCCTACCTCTCCATCTCATTCCTACTGCCTGAGTTAAAATGAATTAAATTTTAACTAGTTCCTATCACAGACATTTATTTCCTATATTGGTTATAAAATTTGTTTGACTTTCTTAAGAGTTTAGCTCTTCTGTAACTAATTTGGGATACTCTGCTCCATTAAGAGTGACTTCGATGCTTAGATCAGTATATGACTAATGTAGGAGTTCAGTTTTATCCTATATTGAGAGCCCTTCTTGAGGATCAACATATTAGAGATTCTTGGCTCTCCTTTTTGAATAAATGGCATTATAGTATGGGACTAGGACAGGGAAAGTAAAAGGTAATGTTGGATAAAATTGTGATGCCAGGAAGTAAATAAATTTCTTATTTTTTAATGATAGAGACATGTTCAAAGGACACAAGAGTCAACTCAAAGGGACTACCAAATGCCAGATCTAGGACAATTTGAGGAACAAAATAAGACAATAATAGCAATAGATTATAACCTATAGAATAAGCCAAGTGTCCTTGAGTTTATAAATAAATGTAAAATATAATACAGAGATATAGATAAATAAAAATTATAAAAATAATAATTGAAAGATATAAAAATATTTAATAAAAATAAATATAAGTATATTTATTTAATAATTGACTAAATAAAGGAATATAAATTATATAAATAATTGAATTATAAAATAATAAATATACTTGGTATAAAAGTAAGTGGTATAAGCAATATAAATATAAATAAATAATAACTAGCATAAATAAATGATTGAATAAAAGTAAATGAGGAAAAAGGGAAAACTCTTCCTTACCATGAAATTCCAATCAATATATTTAGAAGAAATAATGAAAGGAGAAAATTCACTATTTAGAAAATACCATATTAATAATTGTTTTAGGCAAGACTCATCAATAGATGATAAAGTTAGTGGGCAAAAATGATGAGACACAGTATTTACATAGTCTCCAGTTGTATCCCCTCGAGATAATTATTAATTACAAGGAGAAAAAGAGTGACAGTAATTCTCCAGTGGAGAAACATGGAAGCCACCACCTTATCCAAGTGATCAAAATTAATATTACCATCAGTGAGAAAATTAACATTATGTGCCTCCTGAAATGATGCTACACAGAGGGCACAAAAGCACTTCTGTATATTTTTGCCAAATTTAAACTTAATCAGGAGAAAACATCAATCTCAAATTGAAGGTCATTCTACAAAATAACTCTCCAGTAGTCGTCACAAAGAAAGGCAAAGTTGAGAAACTGTTCCAGATTAAAGGAAACTAAGGTGACATGACAACTAAATGCAGTGTATGACTCTAGATCATTGTCTGGATCAGATATAAGACATAAGTAAGACAATCAGCCAGATTTAAACATGATAGGCAATTAGCTAATAGCATTGCATCAATATTAATTTCCTGGGTTTGAGAATTACATCGTGATTATATAAGATAAGAACACTTGCAAATCTGTGTGAAGAGTAGAGAAGAATACATGAAAATTCTCTGGTTTTCATAAATCTAAAACTATTTCAAAAATAAAAAATGGGAAAAATATTTAAAAATCATAAAACAAATTTCTGACCTCCAAAACGTTTGTTCTTCCTGACTTCTTTTCAGGAGCCAAATCATGAAAACCAAAGCTTAGGTAACTGTGGCATATGCAAGGAACTCTAGCTACCATTATCCACCTTTAACTCTCACCTAGACTATTACAATGGACTCCTAACAATGCCCAGTTCATTCTCTATCCTATAGCCAGAATGAGTTTTTCAAAACCTAAATATGATTATGTCACCTGCCTCCCACCCATGACCTTCCATTTCCCAAAGGGTCAAGATGCCATCTGCCCTCCAGTAAGTCTTTATAATGATATTTTCCCTTCTCACAGCGTGTCTCTTTTCCTTTTTTGCCTTTTTAATTCTAATTTTTTAGACACCAGCTAAAGCCTTCCCTGACCTTCCTTACTTGGTCCAATACCTCTATCACAGACAGCATAACATAAAATCTGTCCTTTTTAGCATCTGTCAGGATTAATTTTACATGTGTGTGTGGTTATTTGATTAATGTTTGTCATTCTCACAGCACTGTAAACTTTATGAGAACTTAATCAATGTTTATCTCCAGCATTTATTTTTTTTATTTTGTTTAAAGATTTTTATTTATTTATTTGACAGAGAGAGAGAGATCACAAATAGGCAGAGAGGCAGGCAGAGGGAGAGGGGGAAGCAGGCTCCCCGGAATCATGACCTGAGTGGAAGGCAGAGGCTTAACCCAATGAGTCACCCAGGCACCCTATCTCCAACATTTAGCCCAAAGTATAGCATTCAATAAATAAAAATTCAAATTTGTTGGGTAAAGCCATATATGAAAGTATGCTACATGACTCTTCCAAAATTTTGAAATATGCTTTTTCTAAATAGATGCTTTAAAAATGTATCATGTTTTTTTTTAATTTTAAACTTCACCAAATAAGAGTGTAATTTAAAGATATTAGCTTCTTTGGCTCTTCTTGCTATAAACACATTTTCTGTGTCTAACATAGACTTTTGGAGTTGCATAACACAAGATTTTTCCTGAAATAAGTAAGGCAGAATATTGGCAGTTTGAACTTAATATCTTCACTCCATTCCAAGAAAATTTCAGTGGATTACTTCAAAATAGACTGTCTTACATAGAAAATAAAAGTAGAGGCAGAATGTCAGAAATGAATATATAAGTGTATCAGTAGAATGATCAGCTTGGTGTACAAGGATTCCCATTTGGCTTAGAGCTTCAAGGCCACAGAGGCAAAGGGGAAAATCCATTCCCACAAGGAAGAACTCATATTATTTATTTAGGTAGATCTGTATTTACTTATTCTTGGCACTATAGAGTTAGCTTTTATATGAAAAAATGATAAAGTAATGACTCTGGATCCACTTGGGAGTCTTCCTCCAGTCTGGTGTCCAGCAAAGGTGGATTAGAATCCTGTTTTTGTTAACTTAAAAAGTTTGTAAACTTGAGAAAATCACTTCTATGTGAACCTCAGTTTTCTCATTTAAAATAGAATGGTTGGAAAGAACTTACTATAGAGGGTTTTGTAAAGATTCAAAGGGATTATGCACGTACCCTTAGTACATGCAATCCATGTGTGTCCAAGTGTGCTCATCTCTGTGTCTGTCCCTTTCCTTTAAAAGCTTTCCATTTCTCCTGGTGGTGGGTATTAAGGAGGGCACTTATTGCATGGAGCACTAGGTGTGGTGCATAAACAATGAATCTTATAACACTGAAAAAATAAAATAAAATAATAAATAAATAAAAGCTTTCCATTTCTAAAAAATCTGCTTGAAGAAATACACATCACGGTGGAGAAAAGGGTTTTGAAAGTTATTGTAAAAAAATGGTATTCATATTTAAGATGATTTTTTGTTTCAAGCTTCACATTCAGGATTCAAATTCAGAAGGTCCAAGTGGCCACATGTTCAGTTTATTACTCAGCGGCGGGGGCTCCCCTCTATTATCAGAGAAGACACTTCTTGGGATTCCGAGAGAGTTCTGTTTCCTGGATAAGAAAAGCTGAAGGAAGACATATGTAAGGAGGAGTAGATGACAGAAAGCTGTGATATCCGGGCTGGGGAGAAGAAGCCCTAGGTCTCCATGCTTATAATTTAACCTTTTGTGTTGACAAGAGTCAAAGATATTCAACCTAAATGGACCACACTGGCCTCAAAGTTCCTACTCAAAAAAAGATAAAGATAATGGACAAGAGGGAATAGGAAGACTTAGGTGAGTGTTGTAAACTGAATTTTGTCCCCCTAAAATTAATTTGTTAAAATTCTAACCCTCAATGTAACTGTATTTAGAAATAGGACCTTTAGAAGGTAATTAAGTTTCAATGAGCTTAATAGGATGGGTCCCTGATCCTATGGGATTAGTGTCCTTATAAGAAAAGAGACCAATCAAGAAACAAACAAAGAGACTCAAATACAGAGGACAAACTGGTGGTTGCCAGGAGAAAAGTGGGTAGGAGAATGGGTCAATAGATTTTAAAAGAAGAAGTAGAGAACCAAGGAGCTCGCTCTTGCTCCTTCCCTGCTATGGGAAGACACCGTCAGAAGGTGGCCATCGGTAAGCCAGGAAGAGCTCCCATCAGAAACCAATCCTGCCAGACTTTGGTCTTGGGTTCTGGCCTCCAGAACTGTGAGAAAATATATTTTTGTTGTTGAAGGGGTCTCAGATATTTTATTATGCCAGCCCTCTCTGACAATACAGTAAGGAAAGTATTTGACCTGATTTTCATCCCAAAAATCCAATTGGATTTCATCCCAAATCCAATCTCAATCCAAATTGAGAGCAATTTGAAGTTCAGTGGGAGAAATTTGAGAAAAAAACAGTTATGAGAGTTAAAATAAATAATAAAATAATTTGCCCTAAGGAGATAAGGAATTCAGTGAATACGAAGTGAAGAACTCACCAGTTAGCATATTTATTATCAAAAGGTCTAATCCCTGCACCACTTACTATATGGGATATTTCAACCGCCCTATATCTCAGTTTGGGGGCATGTGCTCTTGTTTTGGCTAGATGTAAGACAGTGAAAGTAAATTCCTCCTTGTCTAATTAAAGGTACAGTTAATTTATTCCCTTTTGCAACACTAATAACAAAGTTCTGATTAATCAGCTCTAGAACAAAAGTAAACCCTCTGTTACACTTAATTAAAAACCAGATTTCTCTGGAGGGTTGATTAGAGCAGGGAGTTGGGAAGTGCAGCTGATAAATATGTGCTGCTTGCAGGACAATGCTGGAGACAGACCTTGGGGACTTGGGCATCAATATATACAAGAATATGCTCAAACATTCAACTAGGTACCTCCACATTTTTATTCTCAACAGAGAATGGGTGTAGAGAGAGATGCCAAAGGGACCGTCAAGAATTTTTAAATTATTGAATCCTAAGGTTCCAGTCACAGTCGTTATTCAGAAAATAGCTATTCAGGCAATCTCCAGCAAAAGAAAAACCAGGTGAGTTATTTTATACCCAGAGATAGCATGGCCACCATGCAAAGTCCAATTTAAATGGTAGGGAGAGATAGCATCCTGATATTATAAAAGTATAAGAATCAAAACATTGCAAAATTACCTTGACAGGCCTGAATCTAGCTGCTTCCAGCTATTCCATCAGGAGAAGCCCTTCATTCTCCAGTCCTGTGTGCTTGTGTTAACCTTTCACATCCCATTTCTGAACCAAAGATATAATCTCAGATAGGAGACCACTGAAGATGTAATCTGCCTTAAGGCAGAGATCAAAAGATCTAACTGATACAGGGAGCAGGCAGATAACATAAAGGAGAAAACAGGTTTGATACAAAAAATTGGGGAGGATGGAGACTGGGATACACTGGAGAGCATTGATCTTCTGGTTGGTGATGGGTGGGGGCGTCGAGAATTCTCCAGGGTCAGGATGTCGCCACCACACATCTGGGAATATATGCCCGATGTAACCTGATTTTTCAAAAGAGAATGGAAATCCACATTTTTAATATAAAATATTCCGACTTTACATGTTTATTGTTATGACTGTAAAACTATGTTTAGTTATAAAAAGCACTTCTACCCACGTTATTCAGCTAGTGTGCCATCTCTCCTCCCGCAGCCCCATCGGTGATCTCTGCTCAAAGGACTAAAATTGAGCAATTTTTTAAAAAGCTTCCTTTGTAAAGGCTTCCTGATATACTAGAAAGAATAATCAACTGGGACTGCAGCATTGCCCCCTTTTAGTGAATTTCCTGTGAGGTCCTAGAGGTCTGACCATGAACCTTAGGGCCTCCATCTAAACACTTGTAGATTGGACAATTCGCATCTCGGTTTCCTTTCAACTTCAACATTTCTATAATTTCCAAAAGATGAGGAAGAGAAGTTAGCGTTCACATCATCCAGCTCCCCTTCCAATGTCTAAAGTATGTTTACAGAGCCTACTTTATGGTCACAGATTTGAAATTTGAAGGAATGTTACTCCTAGTTTTTGCTATATTTGTCAACATGGTGTAAAGTGTCTGAATTTATTAAACTATCAAGGAATAAGGTATCTAATAATTCAAACTAAGGAGTTTACTTGCCTATGTCTACTTAAAATAAATAATGAATTAACTTCATAAAAGTATGGAGATTGTTGGAACCACAACTTGTCATCTTATTAGAATTAATTTTTGCCCTGGAAAATTATTTAAAAATCATGTATAACTTCAGTAAACATTGCTGAGTTCCAAGCATTAATATATAAAATTTCTCATCCCTCAGATACACTAGAAGGCACTGAAACAGCAATAATTTTAATTCTCATTTATAAGAAATTTACTTTTTAACATTTTTGTGCTTGCTTCCTAAGAGTAAGAGCAATTACCAAGGTCACTGGCTATCTCAGTGAAGCCAACTCCTACAGACTTTGTGATACAAGGATTTCTTTTTATAGTCAAAGGCATAATGATCATTCCACTAAACAACAACAATAGTGCCTTATACTTACAAAGCATTTTTTCGGTTTGCAAAGTGCTTTCATGCATTAAGTTGAATCCTCACTACTATATCAGGGGATATTTATGGCAATAATTATTATGTTCATAAGGCAGATAAAGAAACTTCGGCTCAGAGAGCCTTTGGTCATCTAGATAGTGCTGTCTTAGCACTGTCTAATGAAACTTTATGCAATAATCAAAATGTTTTATGAACTATCCTTATGGTAACCTCTAAGGATATGTGGCTATTGGGCAATTGAAATGTGCCTGGTGAGAATGAGAAACTAATTTTTTATTTTACTTAATTTTAATTAACTTATATTTAAAGTATCATAAGTGACTAATGACTTCTCTATTAGACAGTGAAGATCTAGAAATTACATATTCATTTTCTTATTTATCTACCTTTTTTCATTTCACTTTGCATTAATTCTTCTCATTTGACCCATACTCTGCTTGAAATGTCTTTCATATCTCTCTTTTACTTACCATTCTAATTTCTAATAACTGATTCAGGTCACTGGACACACAAACACTGTAACAGCCTGCAAAGTGATCTCCATTACTGTAAATATCTTCAAAAAAAGAAGACATACTCAGAAGATATGAACAGATATTTCTCCAGAGAAGGCATACAGATGGCCAACAGACATGTGAAAAGATGCTCTACATCACTCATCATCAGGGAAATGCAAATCAAAACCACAATGAGATACCATCTTACACTGGTCAGAACAGCTAGAATCAAAAAGACAAGAAATAACAAGTGTTGGCAAGGATGTGAAGAAAAAGGAACACTTGTTCACTGTTCATGGGAATGCACACTGGTACAGCCCTGTGGAAAACAGTATGGAGGTTCTTGAAAAAATTAAAGGTAGAATTGCCATGTGATCAGGTAGTCCCCCTACTGGGTATTTACCCAAACAATACAGAAACACTAATTTGAAAAGATATGTGCACTCCTGTGTTTACAACAGTATTATTTACAATAGCCAAATTATGGAAATAACCCAAGTTTCTATCCATAAATAAATGGATGAAGATGTGTGTGTGTGTGTGTGTATATATATATACACATATATATGTGTATACATATACATATATATGTGTGTATATATACACACATATATGTATATGTATACACATATATATGTATATATATATACACACATATATATATACATAGAGAGAAAAAGAGAATGGAATATGATTCAGCCTTAAAAAAGAATGAAATCTTTCCATTTACAAAAATATAGATGGATCTAGAAGGTGAAATAAGTCAAAGAAAGATGTATACCAGATGATTTCACTCACATGTGGGATATAGGAAACAAAACAAATGAACAAGAAAAAAAGATTTAAAAAAAAAGACTCTTAAACATAGGGGAAAAACTGGTAGTTACCAGAGGGGAGGTAGGCGGAGGATGGATGAAATAGGTGCAAGGGATTAAGAATACCCTTATTGTAATGAGCATTGAGTAATGTATAGAATTGTTGGATCACTATATTATATACCTGAAACTGATATAACACAGGATGTTAACTATACTTGAATTAAACACTTCTAACACTCTTTGGCCACAATAATGCTGCATAACAAATAATACATCAGCAAATTTAAAATGTAAGCATGTATTTAGCCCACAAATCTTCAGACCACCTGAGGATTTGGCTGCCCTAAACTGGTTTGAGATGGGTGGTTTTACAAGTCTCAGATGGGCTCATTCATGAGTTTATAGCCAGCTGGGAGATGCTGATCTTGGCTTGGCTCAACTGGTGGCAGCTCTGTTCCACTTGCATTTCATCTCCCTCTTGGAACCAATGAGTTGGCAATAGTTTGTTCCAGGGGTGACAACACGGGTGAACTAGACAAATAGAAGCATAAGAGATCCCCTGATGCTTAGGCTTGAACCGACCCACAATCATTTCTATGTCACTCTACTGGCCAGAAGAAATCATCTACCCAAACATACAATCAGGAAGCAGAGAAATAAACACTGCCCACAGTGTGAAACCAGTGCAATAGTCCCTAATAAAGGGGACATATTCAAGGAAGGGTGAAAATGTCATGGCCACAACACTTGTTTATGTCCGTGTACTCCTTACACTCCATACCCCTCACTGTAGAAAAACAATATCAGAATGAAAACATTTCAAAATGAAAATAGCATCACCCGAAGATATCAATTCAGTATTCACCAAGTTATAGTGGTGTTGCGTATGCTCATTTGTTTCGTGATTGTAGTATAGTAAGGGGTTATGGAACAGACACGAAGAGTTCAGAATTCATTAATCCATGCTCACACACTACAGTAGCATCTCCGTCATTCTGCCACCCAAACAGCGAGTCTCTTAAAAAGCTACTTCTAATAAAAAATAAATGTATTTCTTAGGAACTTGATATCACATATTCTTTGAATGTAGAATGTTCAAATTAATCTCATCCCCTTAGTGATCTTGTTTTTCTCTTTCTCTAAAATATTATTAACAACATCATGTATCACGTACAGATCAATTTCGATGGAGGATGTTTTTAAACTCTTGAAAACTTAAATTCGAATAATAAAATATATGAACAGGTTTATATTTACCCTAATAACAAAGTTAAAATCTCTTTCTCTCCCTTTTTCTCTTGGGGTTATATACCCTTTAAGCTAGAATTTTCAAGCTTAAATTCTTCCTTACATATTTTCTCTTTTAACTAGTGTTCTTAGGAGTCTTATTGAACCACTTGTTTATGTATTTTCCGCCACATTTTGTCACATCTACTTGAGTGTGAAGGAAAACTTTATGACAGATCTATCAACAAGCAGCTTTTAGCATAAATCTGAGGCATATTTCAAAATTAGTTGCCTACTTAACCATAAATGAAACATGTTTGTGTATGTTAAAAATAATTAACAGCCTTAAAAAGAATCTTAAGTTGTGCCTTTATGACAGTTGAGTGAAAACTTAAAGAGTTGATTGCTAAAGAGCTGTCACCACACAGAAACAGGAGAAAAGGATAGGTGAGAAAATTCTAGCACAGTGTTCTCTAACAGGAGGGCTTGGAAATGGGGTGTTTTATGAAGACTATTTTCTTGTTAATTGTGTTTCAGAAGAAAACTTGTTTAATTCTTATTGAAAATGGTGGAAAATTGTATTTGTTTGAGTTTTATAAAATAAGTGCAAAATAATTATTCTTTGGTTTAGTTTTTAGGATCCCCCTTTGTGCATTTATTATTGTTGCAGAATAGAATGAAATAGTAAATAAAATTATGCTGAAAGAATATTGATATCAAGACATCTTTGGAAATGCTTATTTTTAAAATAAATTATTGAGGGGTGCCTGGGTGGCACAATAGGTAAGCATCCGACTCTTGGTTTCAGCTCAGGCCCTAATCTCAGGGTCAGGTTCCACAGTCAGCACAGAGTCTGCTTAAGACCCTCCCCCCTCTGCCCCTCAACGCCCCCCAACTCCCCCAACTCTCGTGCTCACTCTCAAAATAAATAAATCTTTAAAAAAATAAAGTAAAACAAATTATTGAAAAAAACTACTTTTTTGTCTTCTTCATCACTCTCTAAAAGTAAAGGAGGAATAATTTAATTTAGTAACAACCTGGGTGCTTTCCGCTGAAATTTTATCCAAATACTGTTGAATATAAAGCAGTTATTTTAACCTGAATGAACTAGAATGAATGACAATAATGGTTTCTTTTATAACTTATTTCAGAAGAGTCCCATAGAACGTAATAATTCATTTCTAGTTTCAAAGACATATGAAGTATATCAGAGTTTCAGGCATGAGAGTTGACATCATGTTCCATATGTGATTCAGACAGAATTGGACATGTCTGGAAAAAGTATAAAGAGGGCCTAACACAGTTCCATTTCGTGAGTCTTTGGGGGAAAATAATTAAGACAGGATGAAGTGGGAGTAGTAGAATGGATTGAATCATGGATTTGAGTTCAACTCCCATGGGGAAGGGGTGTGTGTGTGTGTGTGTGTGTGTGTAGTGTGTGTGTGTGTTTAGTGTGTGTGTGTGTAGTGTGTGTGTATGTAGTGTGTGTGTGTGTGTAGTGTGTGTGTGTGTACACATACATGCAGATATATCACACATTAAGCTAGGACTTGCTCATTTGACTTAAAAAATTGTTTTCTTTTTTAATCTTCTCTGTTAGGTTTTTATAAGTAACATTTCATTTGTATGATTTAATTAATGCAAAAAGCACTGCCATGTGATAGAAATTAAAACGGAGGAATTCTTGCTGAGCTGTACCAGCCCCATCACTGATTGTTCTTTAGCCTCCTTGAAGCTCGGTCTCCTTATCCATAACCTACTTTTGAGTGGATTACATGTAATATACATTAATTACCTCAGAAAACTGTTAAATAAATATTGATTGTTTTGGCCATAGTTTTCAAGAGACAAGTTTCTTCTGCATTAGTGTTTTTAATATAAGAAATTACTCAAATCTTGGCCTCCAAATTTTGGTATGGAATTTGATTTTTTGAGCATTTAGCCAGTGATATCAATGAATTTTATGGCAGAGTTGGTGAAATAGGAAGTGACTCATGATAAAATTGAGCACAGAAGTATCATAAGATCTTATGTAGTGAGAAGTTGAAAGACCATCCAATAGCATGAAATCCTTTTTAGTTAGACTAGACAAAACACTAAGTATATTTCTGCTGCGTCATATAAAGAAAGTAAAGGTTTTGGGAAAATTATACCCCCTGCATGAAGTCAATATGTTTCTGGGGCGCCTGGGTGGCTCAGTGGGTTAAACCTCTGCCTTCGGCTCAGGTCATGATCTCAGGGTCCTGGCATTGAGCCCTGCATTGGGCTCCCTGCTCAGCAGGGAGCCTGCTTCCTCCTCTCTCTCTCTGCCTGCCTCTCTGTCTACTTGTGATCTCTCTCTCTCTCCCTCTCTCTCTCTGTCTCTGTCAACTAAATAAATAAAAACCTTTTTTTAAAAAAAGCCAATATGTTTCTTACAAAGGGAGCTATGAAATCGACTTCAATGAGGCGCCTTCTTTGCGTGGCCATAAATTACCTTGTTCAAAACCATTACTTGGAACTACTGGCTTTGGCGTCGTCATGTTTCTCCAGCATTACCTAAACGAGCACGGAGACCGGCTCTATACGCTGAAGAAGCTTGACCTTTAGGACAACAGACCTGCTCGGCGCATCCTGCTCGGTTCTCCCCAGATGACAAATACTCTCGACACCGAACCACCGTCAAGAAACGCTTCAAGGTGCTCATGACCCAACAACCGCGCCCTGTCCTCTGAGAGTCCCTTAAACTTCATGTCTCTTCTGCTACCCCTCAGAGACTTTCTGAAACCAAGTTCTTCAAACTGTGAGCCTTGAAGCCTTCTTACCACCCTTGCTGTTTGGAATCCGGTTTCGTCGTTGCCCTTGATCATGCTTGTAGAGTAATCATGGTAGCTCCCTCATAGGGGCAAAAGTTTGAATTTTCTTTCCCTATTTTGAATCACTGCCAGGTTATTAAAATGATTTGAAAAAGCAAAAAAAAAAATGCATTCAACGTAGGAAGCAGAGAAAATATATCATATGTGATTTTTTTATTACATATAATGTATTATTTGCCCCAGGGGTACAGGTCTATGAATCATCAGGCTTACACATTTCATAGCACCCACCATAGCACAAACCCTCCCCAAAGTCCATAACCCAGCCACCCTATCCCTTTATTCTCATGTCCACAGCCAGTGAACCAAAATGTCTGTGTGATAGAATGTTACCATAACCTTCTAACCGGTCTCATTTGTCACCATTAAAAACCATTCTCTAAACTGCCTTCAAAACAAATATTTCTAAAATGAAACGGGTCAAATTGTCCTTCTTTGAAAATAGTCATTGGCTCCCTGTTACCTGTAAGGTTTAAAATAAATTTAACAAACTAGAATCTTTATGAGGTAGTGTTTGACTACCTCTCTAGATTCATGACCTCTAGATACCAATTTACGTGTGATTACAGTGTCTTTACACTTTCTGCACATTCTGCTCAGGATGCATCTATAATGTAAAATATTAACTAATACAAAAATAGATATTACCCCTTTCTTTGAGAGTTTTGCTCTTCACTCTAATATTTCTGTGTTTGAGATTATGATATTAGCACATTATCTGGTCCAGCAATTGTGGTTATTAGTTTATGTTCCTGTTCCTTTCACTTACTTCATAAAGCAGAAGTACACAGCATGATGTATAGCACATAGTGATGTTCAACAAATATTTTTTGGACCACACTGAAATTTCATCAATTTCTACAAATATGAAGGGAAGAAGATGTTTCTTCATGGTGCTATAATAACTGGTTGTCAGTCAAATCAATGACAGTTATAATTCAAGCTAATTAAAGGCCATGATGAATCGAAGCAATCAGTTCCTACCAAGTATGTTTAACTATTCAATTGGTTTGTCATGATAAAAACATAACTTCATTTTAGTTGAAAAAAATCTATGATTTCGGAGGAGAAAACTCATATTGTCTTGGTTGTTTGACATTTTCTGGTAACTCTGCTGCTGTTTAAATAGACCTTGAATGGCGTGGCTTATCCTACTTTCCTTTTTTGCAGCAAAGAAACACGGAACGACTAGAATACCCTATCATCTAATGTTTCAAGGTAATTATTTAAGACCTGTAACTGTCATTGTAACACTGAACTTCCTTCCTCTGTCTACCCAGTAGAAGCACACTGACATTCATCACCATGCTGCAAGGTAATGTTAGCTTGCAAGTGTCATGTTTAAACTTTTAAATGTGTAATGTTTAATTTACCTTAGTTTGCTTTAGAAATATTTTATACTTAATCCCTTATCTTCAACTCAGACAACTAATTGCTTTTGAAAAATTACACTAGTCAGTTTCATATTTCACTATATGGTAAATGCTGATAAGTAACTCTCATTTATCAATGATACCCAGCTCTACATTAAAAATTTTCAAGACATAATACTCTCGGTAACAGTTGTCTTTGGTGATGTTCAAATTAGGTATAGAAGGTGAACTGTATAATAAGCTAGATTAAAAGGACAAAAATTGAGACTTTTATTAGAATGAAAAGAAGAAAATTATATACCTAAGTACATCACATAAAAGTTGCCATCAGTCTTTACACGGAATAAATATTTCACATGTAAATAAAACGATGATTACCTTTACTTGAATGACCAAAATGAATCAGTCTTATTTCTTAATAGTTACCTATTGGTTATTTTATTATTTTGCTTCTTCGTAAACTAATACTATACTTTCAACATTTATTTTTTTTAATGCAGTTATAACTCTCTTCACAGATTTTTAACCAGAATAAAAAATGAAACAGAAATGCAGTGAAGAATCAAACCTATAAATACAGACAACAAATTGATGGGTGCCAGAGGGAATTGGAGGTGGGAATGGGTGAATGGGAGTGGGAGATAAAGGCTTCCAGTTATGGAATGAATAAGTCACAGGAATAAAAAGTGCAGTAAGAGAACATAGTCAATGGTATTGTAATAGCGTTGTATGGTGACAGATGGTGGTTACATTGTGGTGAGCATAGCATAATGTACAGAAATACCCAGTCACCATGTTGTACATCTTGAAACTAATGTAACATTTTGTGTCCACCATGCACAAATTTAAAAATTTTTTAAATAAAATTAATGAGACTGATCCCGATGAAAACAATATGTGAAGAGATTATGTAGAGTTTTACCTAAGAGTGGGTTAAGTGCAATTTTAAACTACATACAGCCAGCTCACTTTGCTTTTATTTAGACTGCACTCATCTCACCATGGGCATTTTAATAGGCTTCTCTAATTTCCTAATACTAGACTCCCAAAGCCCTCTCAGAATTAGATATTACTATAGTAGAGATTTAATAAGCAAACCTTAGTACATCTTTCCTGTTTAAAAATCTTTGATGGCTCTGTATTGCCTATAGAACAAAAGTGAAATCCCTTATCATAGACAAAAGGACCTTCAAATATTTCTACAGTTCACCTTTACAAACTAATTCCTATTCTTAGTTTCTCCCTAATAAGAATGCTAAGGCTCCCAAATGTTGAATTTTCTTGGCCATTTTCAACCGTAATATATTTTTCTTCTTCTTTGTTGTAGTACAACTGACATGCAATGTTACATTAGTTTCAGGTATATAACAAGTATGAAGGTTCCTCAAAAAATTAGAAATGCCATATGATTCAATAATTCTACTACTGGATATTCACCCAAAGAAAATGAAAACAGTAATTCAAAAAGATATATACAAACCTATGTTTATTGCAGAATTATTTACAATAGCCGAGATATGGAAACAACAGAAGTTCCCATTGATAAATGAATGAATGGATAAAGAAGATGTATAGATGTACAATGGATTATTATGCAGCTATTAAAAAGGAGGAAATTGTGTCATTTGCAACAACATGGATGGACATGGAAGGTATTATGCTAAGTGAAATAAGTCAGACTGAGATATCACTCATATGTGTAATCTAAAAAACAAATGAATAAACAAACAAAAATCAGAACCAGATCTATAAATATAGAAAACAAACTGGTGGCTGTCAACTGTAGTCTATTCTCATAAAGGTTATTTATTCACTTTTATTTCTTTCTCAAAAGGAAAACTATTCATCTTTCTCAATCACCTTTCTCAAATGGTAGCTCCTTTGTAAAGCATTTGGCAACATTTCCAAGCAGATCAGTACCACTTTCCGATCTGTCAACTATTAGAACATTTATCTTCTTGTATCATAACGGCTTTTCTACTCTCTTTTATCCTTGGTCTGTGAGTTCCTCACACTTCTTCCTGTTCCTCTTGTGCTAAACACATGAAAGTGTTTCTTGAATAAATACATAAATAAGTAAATGAATGAATGGATGATTTATGCTCTGCATGTGTGTCCCAGGAGGAAATATGGAAGTATGGCTCATGGAGAACACAGTGTTCCAACAGGGGTTTATTGACAAAGGAAACCTTTACCAAGTTTTGTCACGAGACAATGAAATAATCTAGATACAAATCAAGCTCTCACAACCCTAAGCTCAATAAGACAAAGAGAGAGAATAGTGCCTGGAAACAAGAAAAACAGAGATTCATGTGGAGTTAAATGTCTTGTGAGGAGCAATGACTTTCAATTACAGGACAGAGTGTTGGAGACCACACCAAGGAAGTTAACTATGGAATAAATACCCTGACTCTATTCTATTGGTTCTCTCTAGTCTCTTGTTGGTGGTCCTTATTGGCAGACCTCAACTAGAAGCCTCTTAGAGACTCTTGATGTAACCCACGTTTATTTGTGCTCCAGTGATGATCAACATGGAGAAGGGTGGGTAGTATTTCTAGAGGGGCAAGTGGAGACATCCATATGTAACATATATGTTTCAAGGTGACATTATGTATAACACATATTATGTGATGTCACCTTGAGGGATAACCCGATGAAAGTTATCTTTCCACCCTGCCCAGGTTCTGAATAAATTGGGAAGTAAAACTTACCTTTTAGTAAGGAAATTGGGAAATTAAACTACCATTTTTCTTGCTAGAAGAGGCCAGATTGAGGACTGTGACTTAGTTTATTTTCCAAATAGATTTGAAAATACTAAGTCTTAAATCTAAAAGACTTACTCGTTTATTCATGATGATCTAAACTGGGGCAGTCCTATAAGGTACACATGTGGTACAGCAGATTCTACGCTCTTTTTAGGCAAATTGATTCCAAGAGAAAGAAGGATAACATTAAGCAAGAATATCTAGTTATTCTTCTCAAATTTAGAAATCAGATGTAGTAAATGCTGAGATGTGTACCCTATAATTATGCAAATTCATTTGTAATATGTATCATGGTTGTTTTCTCTCCTGATTCCAGACTCCCAGCTGCCAAATGGGAAGAGAAAAAACTCTTAAACTTCCGAAGAAGAAAGGAAGTTGTAGAGGAAAAAATGAGGCATGGCAACAAAATAGTAGCCAATCCCACCTCAGGAAGCTAGGAGGTGGAATGTGTGTCCTCTGCTGTCAGTAGTCATTCTCCTGACCAAATCAGCTTCTGTCAGATTGATGAAATGGGCACCAACAGCCAAAGAGTTTTGGAATTACTGTCTCTATTCTACAAGTCCTTGCCAACCTTGGGATCTAGCATCATCCCTATCGATATTTAACTTGGGTCGATAAGAATCAACAGATGATGTCAAACATAATCAGGATTTGGACAGATTTGAAATGTGAAGTTGTAACTAGGACACAGGATTGTAAGAGGACCTGGTTCTGTGGCCCCCAAACAGATGAGCTTTAGCCACTTCCTGCTGACAAAATCCAAAGACAGAGAGGCAAGTGGTGGTGATACAAGAAGGAAATTTATTTCCATGGGTCCAACACAGAGAAGACAGCAAGCAGACTAATGTTCCAAATACAATCTCCAAAGTGCTGAAAATTATTCTGGGTTTATATAAGGAAAACGTGGGACAAAGGTCAATGAGTGAGTGCATCTGAGCAGTGAAAGTCAGATCGGTCATAGCGGTGGATCATTGATGTGGGGTCAGTTACACTGAGTCTGGCTGGCTCAGGACAGTCCCTATCAGTCGAGCAGGTAATTTCAGTCCCCATCCCGGAATACTCCGTCCACTGGGTCTTTGGCCTGACTTAAAAGATAAGCCGAAAAGAACTTAATCAATTAGAAGTACAGACTGAGGTCCAAATGGAGGTAGTTAGTCTTCCTTCAAAGTCAGATCTTCAGAACTCCAGCTAGCCCATCCTTGGTCACTCATTAGCCTTGTCAACAACAAAACTTATATTTAATGTGACTGAGAAATTTTAGACCCTATTGGAGATGGAGTATTATGGAGATGTAATAAGTAAAGGAGATGTGTTATGGAGATGTAATAAGTAAAGGAGATGAGACACATAGAAAGAATCCCTCCTCATTGAATCAAGAGCTGAAAAATATATATTGCCTTTTAATGATATACTTCTCTGGATAATACTAGAGTAATATTTTGTTTTGTTATGTTAGATCATATTCAATATTTGGAAGGACATAGTCTAATTTTTTAAACACCGAATAGTTGTAATACTGATATTATATAGTATTTGCCTGTCTTTCTTATTTGGTTTATATTGAAAATGTATTGTGTGTGTATTTTGGGGTTCTGGACCCAATTCCAATATATGCCGGGGGAATTTTACTTCTATGCTACCAACTAAGCAATGTTCCAGATACACCATCAGGATTTCCTTCATTCAACTCAGTTCTGACACTGTCTCCCTGAAGACAACATCAGATTCCACAGAGTCACCCTACAAGATTATCCCACTCCCACTGCAGATGCCATTTGCAAACTCAGGTTATCACCTGTGCTTTCGACTGATGGTTTATAGATAGGAAATTCCAGTGCCTCCCACCTTGGGTTCAATCTAGCTAGAATGCTTCACAGAACTCAGAGAAACATTTTACTTACTGGATTAACAGTGTGTTATAAAAGTATATGGTAAAGAATATGGAAGACCATCCAGATGGAAGAGATACATATGGCAAGGTATATGACAAGAGCTGCAGAGCTTCCTTGTCCTCTCTGAGCTTGCCACTCTGCCCAAATCTCCACATACTCACCAGTCCAGAAGCTCTCCAAACTTTCTTCTTTGGGTTTTTATGGAGGCTTCATTATGTAAGCATGATTACTTAAATCATTGGCTTTGGGCAATTGATTCAACCTCTAGCCCCTCTCCCATCCCCAGAGGTTGGGGGGGTGAGACTGAAATTTCCAACCCTCTATTTAAGGTTGGTTCCTCTGGTGACCAGCCCCCATCCTTAGCTTCTTTCCAAACATCACCTCATTAACACAAACCCAGTTGTGGTTAAGGGCTTGTTATGAATAGCAAGACACCTATTTCATTTTTATGGTTCTGAAGTTCCTGCCCGCCACTTGCCCCCCCAACTGAAAACAAGAGACTACATATTATAACAAAAGATACTCCCATTGCTCTTACCGCTCAGGAAATGTCAAGGGTTTGAGGAGATGTGAGCCAGGAGCTATGGATGAAGACCAAACACATATTTCTTGAAAGTGTTATCAGCAAAGCTAGCATTATGGCAACATGTGTAGGGGCTATAAATCATAATAACATGGTGTGTAATTTTTTATTTAAAGAAATACCCACTATTCTCATTGCAATGGCACCTAAGAGAGAAATTATGATTTATCCCTTATACTGTCAGACTTTATAGAACACACAAAAACATTAGTAAAATTTTATATAATTTCAAAAATAGGTATAGTTGCCTGGAAATGGACCTGAAATTTCAAAACTGTGAGTTGTTTACTTCATCCTCAGATTGTTTTTCCTGGAAAAAGACCTTTTGATTGGTCATTTCAGTTAAACACTCATCAAAGGCTCTGTTCAGAAATGAAAATACTTGAGACAATTTCATTCTAACATTGCGTAATGCTTTGTAATAGGTAGCTACATTTGATTATCCATTGATCATTTCCCTTAAATTATAAATGTTTCTTTATTGCATATGGTTTGAATTTTCCATCCCTGTCTATTAGTGCATGTTCTTGCAGAATTAGACATACTCTGTTAAAAGAGTTGCTCAGGGTAGATGGAACATAGAGATGGGGAAAGTGCCATAGGGAGATAACAGGTCTTGCCTTCATTTTGCCCTGTAAGAGATGGTGCCAACCACAGGGCTTGAGCTTGGCATGGCATGACTTAATCTGGACTTCCCACAGCCCCCACATGCTATATTGAGAGAATGCATAACCTAGACTTTAAGAATAATAATATGTTTAATCTGAAGCTTATGAGAGTGCCAAAGAACAAAAACCAGGTATCAGCAGTTTGAGTAAGGTTCGCCTAGAAAAAGGAATATGCTGATAGCCTCCCAGCATATCAACCTACAGTAACCACATTGTAAACTGCACATCATTTCTATCACTCTGAACATTCGGTGAAGCCCAGGTGAAAGTTAGAGCTTGGACTTTCTATTTACATGTAGAATTACAAGCCCATCTCACCTAGGCTTCCAATTAGAAGCAAAGAAAGGAGAGCTGGAGCCCTTTCATGAGGGTGGAGTGGTAATGACAAAAGCAGCCATGGTGAAGGACAGCTGTGTCTGGAGAGTGATGATACCACCTCTGCCATCATCGGGAGAGCCAGCATTGTGGCAGCATGTCTGGGGGCTGAGGCAGAATAATGTGGGAGACTTATTTCTGAGCACTCATGTAACAGCTATCTGTGGAGCTCTTAGAAATAGCTAGCGGACATGTTGAGAGATGCTAATTTCTGTCATTCAAGCACATAAGGATGATGCCTTAGAAATTGGGATATTTAGAGTTATTTATTATGATGTGTGGTAGTCATAAGCTGGTCAGGCCAGAGAACATTTGGGTTACATAAACCTCATTTGTTATGCAACACAGGCTATATGAACTTCTTTTTCATTTTTATAACCCAACACAGAGAGATGAAAATTCTATTCTAGCTATTTTATCCCTAAGGGGGTCTCAGTTTTGGAAGAGGTTTTTGAAACTGCTATTTAACAAGAATATCTCTTCTCCAAAAGAAGTTACTTTGTACCCTAAATAAATTAGTTTAATATGTGTATAGCCAATTCTTGCTTTATGAACAGAATCTTGGCTGATGGGTGAGCCAGTCAATTTGATAAAACTAATCAATTCAAGGAACAAAATAAAGGAAGAAATTGTCAGTCAATTCAGTCAGAAAATAAATTGACGTTTTTTCTTGAAAAGTCCACGGAGAATAAGATAGCTGGATTTTATCAACCAGGGCACCACTGATTTTAAAACAAAAAATAAGATATCTTGATCTCATATATTTTATGAAATATATGGTGCCTGGTGTAGTCACTCAAAGACCACAAAGCTCTCTGTGGAGTGGGGATGGGGTGAGGGTGGGGTGGAGAGGAGGAATCAGAATGAAAATGTAATAAATTGATTATACATTGATTAGAAAGTCTTTATAATGGAAAGGATGATATATGAAATCGTGGTACATGCTATATAGCTGAGACCAACTTACCAAGATGTCTTGGACATGACTGTCATGTATTCCTTTTAGTATTCTTTCAGTTAAAGTAGGTTTTTTCCAACATTCAATAAAAAGGTAGCTGTGAGATGTTGTCAGTCCAAACTCAGATATGTGCAATCTCTTTTTTTCAATCTCCTCTCAAAGATGTGGCCTGAGTCAAGTTCACTGTTAAAAAAAAAAAAAATCAGGGCGCCTGGGTGGCTCAGGGGGTTAAAGCCTCTGCCTTCGGCTCAGGTCATGATCTCAGGGTCCTGGGGCTCAGGTCATGATCTCAGGGTCCTGGGATCGAGGCCCGCATCGGGCTCTCTGCTCAGCAGGGAGCCTGCTTCCTCCTCTCTCTCTGCCTGCCTCTCTGCCTCCTTGTGATCTGATCTCTCTCTGTGTCAAATAAATGAATAAAATCTTAAAAAAAAAATCAGAGAAAAAAAAATCAAAGCAACGTAGGATTTGATGCCTGTTTTCCTTCACCCCAGAGAAAATATGTTCAACATACTTTCAGTAGAAAACGTATGGTTCAACATATCATTCAAACAGATCAAGAGAAGGTTTTTAATGATGTCAAGCACCTCAAAAATGTTTATTGGTATACTACTAAGTTGGAAAGAAATAAAGTAAATAAGTTATAACGTGGAAGGAAGGAAGGAAGGAAGGAAGGAAGGAAGGAAGGAAGGAAGGAAGGAAAGAAGGAAGAAAGAAAGGGAAGAGAAGGAATGGAAGGAGGGAGGGAGAGACAAAGGGAAGGAAGGAGAGAAAAAAAAGTCTTCTTCCTTTTTTCACCTCCTTACCTCCTCCCCCTCTCCCCACAAAAATAGTTCTGCTGTTCTTCCTTGTATATTCCTAATGTTGGTTGAAGGCAACTTGTCTCCCAAATCTGAAACATGAGTCATTCCAATTTCTTCATCTTCTGGGTCTCACCCACTCTGCACTGACCCTTCTCTCCCCACACCCAACCGCTCACCACATGTAGTGAGTTCTACCTACTAAGCATCCAGGATCCACCTTCTCCTCTCCAAGGGAAGTCCCTTTTCACCTCATTCCTGAACTTCAACAACAGCCTTCTATTTTTTTAGGAAGGAAGAAAGAAGGAAGGATCCAGGACAGCCTTTTAGTTTTTACCTCTTTAGTCCAGAGTCTATAGTACCAATAAAAAAAATTTTTTTTAAAGCAATATTTAGGCAAAATACAGAATGTCTGTCACTATAGGAAGTAAACCCTTTAACAGCATCTGAATGATCTCATAGTAAGATGACTAGGATAACTTATAGGACTTTTTAATTTCTTGTCCCCTGACTTCCTCTACAGACTCCTCTTTCACCAGTATCCCTTCTAAACTTAAATCCAGCAACCCTAATCTCCTAACATTTCAGAAATATGTAATGTCATCTCATGTTCCTATGAACACCCTTTGCCTTCCACTGGATTGTGCTTACACTCATCCAACTGAAAACTGTCCACCTATCTTTTAAATCCCAAATCATTCGTTCTCCCTTCTACAGTGTCTAATTTCCATCATCCCAGAAGTATTCACCACTGTTCAAGTCAAACAACATGAAAGCTTAAAACCCGGGTTGGGTTTTAAGGGTTGGGCCTTTTTGTAACTATAGGATGTTGTATAAGTCTCTTTACTTCATTTTCCCCACCTGCGAAATGGGAACTGTTGTTGCAAGGCTCAGCAATTATGAATACGTGACAAAGAGTAAATGCTCAATAAACTTTAGGCGTGAAGTACACATGCAGAGCAAAGTAGGTGTTAGTAGGCAGTGGGTTATCATTTTTGTTGTACTACTCTGTCTTCGTCGCTGGACTATGAGTTTTTCGAGGAAAGAGACTTTATGCTCTTCTAAATTTCTCGATCTCCAAACTCTAATACTGTGCCTTCATTTAGTAGTTTTTCAATAACTCTATGTCGAATAAATGTATAAAATGATGAATATTCACTACTGTAATAGAGATAGGAGTGTGTGGGAACTAAAAAGAACTCAGCTGCTCCCTCATGAGAAGAGAATCCTTTATGATAGGCCTTTGGCTGATCTCCAGTTGCAATAACAGCACATTTGTAAGTCAATATTCTTGGATACCACAAAATAACTTTGTGAAGGTCAGAGAGTGGGGATTGATGTAGACAGAATATTTATAAGTCTGTGATCAAATACACAAAGGTAAGGAAGTTTCCATTTTTGTACCTCCTGTACCTTCCCTCTTCGGATCACCTCTCCCCATGTACATGTACCAGGATGTCTCTAAGACAAATTATACTATCTTCCATTTCTAATTATAGCGTTTATAATAACAGACACACTAACAAGGACTTTTCTCTTTTGTGGTGATCTGGGTACAATGGTCTGGTCTACCAGTCTAAATGAGCTACTGCTGAACATATTCTAGTTTCAAGCTCTTACAGATTATAATTCTTGGTGGCTTCATATATACACTTGCATTAAAGAATTGCTTTTTAGACTACAGAGCTATTGGTTATTATATTAGGCCAACAACAACAACAAAAAAGAACTAATGTAAATTAGGCAACCATTATGTGCCAGACACAGTGCTGGGAAGTTTACACATGCTCTCTTGTTTGCTTTTTACAGCACAGATAATTATTTTATCCCTCATTTACATATGAGGACACTGAGACCTATAGAGATTAAGTAGCTTGTCACAGAAATTGTAATTAACAAGATGAATTAATTAACTGACAAAGCTGATCATTTTGTCTCCAAAAATGAAGTAATTTTGTTTTTTTTTTTTAACCTTAACAACTAACCATGCGTCCAAGAAAGTGTTAAGGAATTAAGCATGATTACAATATACAGCCTTTGGGTTAGCGTAGAGCCAGATAAGAAGCTAGGTGATCGGTGAAGTTGTCTAATCAATAAACACAGAGTAAGAATATTTCCCTGTTTCAGTGAAGAGCCCAGCAGAGAATCCAACAGAGCTATGTTCAGTGCTGATATATATTTTTTTTTATGAAAACACTTGGAAAACACATGAAAATGGAAAAAAAAATGAGTTATTTGACCAAAAAGTCATTTGCGTCCTTGGGGTTATTTGTTTGTCTTGCTAAATCCTTCTCCTCCCCAGGCCCTCAATGGCCCCTGCTCGACCCACCCCACACTTTGACGGTGAACGCTAAAAGAATGGGTTCATTCTATGCTGAATGTAAAGAAGAAATCTTTGCTTCTAAACCCGATGATTATCCAGTTCAGAGTTGGCTCCTTAGCAGAACAGAGAGCTGTTATTTTACATTGTCTAAGTGCTTCTAAAGTGGAGTGGAGTCAGGGTGATTTAATAAGAGACTGCAAGTAATACATGTATTTTATGTGGAATGACAAGAGTTGATCAGAATAATATTGTATATACTCCACAGTAATGACCAAAGATCCCTTTAGCTCTTGGATTATTACCTAGTATGTGAGACATGCATCAGACATTTAAGACCGTTGATTAGACAGAAATGAAGCTGGTCATTGAGTTGGGGATTATGAAAATTGTCTCTCATTTCTTACAGAGCACACTGGGTAGAGTTTAGAATGTAATGACCTATGATTGCTTACATATAATTTCATCTTTCCTGTTTCCAGGGAAGAAGAATACAAGTCTGAAGTTAGTATCCTTTGTGGGAATATTTTGGGAACATTCTGCTGCTTTCCTCTAAGAACCAAAGAAGTATAAGTAAAACTTGCTATTCCAGGAAACAGAATACTTGATATGACTCCAGAGAAATTGCTAATGCAGGAAAATGTTTCTCCACTCATTTTAATCACAGCACCAAAATGCATTCATCATTGTACAGTCCTCAGAACTGAATTGATTTGATTTCCCATGACCAAGTCAGGGCCTAAATTTTTGTATGCGTTTAGTGATATTTGACCACACTATCCCTATACATTAAATTAAGTTGTGCAAACACAAAACAACACTTTTGCAGAACATTATGACCTTTCTTAGGGTAGGTAAAGCCCACCAAAGTGAGTAGGATTGGAGGGCTGGAGTAGAGTCCAAGACCTTTTCTTTATTCCTTCCATGCTTTGGCACCACATTTCTCGAAGTCTCAGTAACCCTCCAGAATTAAAGCTCTTGACAAGAGGCCCTCCTTTATAGTTCCACACTTTACAGAGCTCCATGTCATTATTTTTTCCTCTTATATCTTCATGCTTAGGGGTTATAATGGCTTCCTTCTATTGCTGGTCTCTAGATGTCTCAATATCCCTTGCTGATTCCATTAACCATGTCCACATCTCCAGAAGGTGTCCCCTTTGTGAAAGTTTCTTTGCCTGATGAAGCTGAGTGAAATTCTGTTTTCTGCCAGAATTCTGACTCCCACAGTGAGGTCATATATAATAGATGTTAGGCAAATATATATTCATTAAGTGTTTCCATGCCTACTTTTAAAGCCTGAAGGAGGAAGGAAGGAAGGAAGGAAGGAAGGAAGGAAGGAAGGAAGGAAGGAAGGAAGGAAGGAAGGGAGGGAGGGAGGAAGGAAGGAAAGATGGAAGGAAGGAAAGGAGGGAGGGAAATGAAGGAGGGAATAAAGGAGACAAACTCATAAAACTTAGCTTGTTATTTCTTGCAAAAGGTGTCCTAATTAACAATGAGGTGCTCAATTTGACATTTAAATAAATACTGAAGTTAGTCTTAGATTGAATCCCACAGATTAATGAAAACAGAAAATTTTAGTTTTGTTTTGATTTGGCTAACATGATCATAAGTCAGTAGGGTACCACTAGTTATCATAGGATAATTAGAAATTCTAATTAATGATTTGATACATCTGAATAATAACCACATGACAGCTAATTATTTACCCTTAATAAGTACAATGAAGGAAAAAAATCAAAATTTGCAACCCATTAGAGGAAAATCAATAAAAAGCAGCTCTTGGTGTTGAAAGTTTGGCAATAACTGGCTTAATACTATAATATCAGTCCAGGAACTTTAAGTCTAGAACCTCTCCCTGAAGACTGTCACACCCTCAAGGACACGTTGCAATGCAGTTAGCCACATACCCACGGACATTCAGTCCTCAGAAGTCCCAAGAAATAGCCTTTCATTTTGAATATGCCCATCGTTTGCTTCCGTTTCAAGAATTAGAGATGTCCATGGGATGATGGAGTTGGAACAGAAGTTCATGTTTATCAACCCTAAATTTGAGCATGACACTCATAGACCAACCCTAAGCTTGACTGCCCAGTGACCCGATGCATCTAATCCTCTATTCTGTTTCCCCCATTTCACCACCTAGAAGTGAATACGACCGAATCTTCTGGGTAGGTGCTCCATTTTACACTGTAGTTGAAGAACTGAGCTCACCCTCTTAATAAGTCTCCTTTTATGGAATTAGCCTTTAACAGATGAGTACTGGGCTTCAGTGGGTAGTTCCCAGTGCATTAGAGATAGATTTGACTCGCAGTCCCACTTGGGAGCCAAAAAACGCTGTTGCCTGTATCGATAAAATATATAGTCTCTGAAAAATCCTATATTATTTTCATCATGTTTTTCCAAGGTCATTTCCCCTGAAGGTCATATCTTAGGTGTCTTAGACACAGGCTAGTGATTTCTACCTTGAGATCATGCCTGGTGCCAGGCAGAACTTTACCAATAGGCTTGGGAAAAGAGGCTTCAATTTTATATGGTGAACATCTGTTTCTTTTTTTATCTGTATATGTATATGTATACACACATAGCAGTATAAATAGATAAACTAACACACAACAAAAATTCACTTTAGGATAGCATTCTCAAATATTTTACTTATTCTTAGTGCCTTTTCCTTGGGGAAAAAGACTTCCTTTTCTCTTTTTAAAAATACACATTTGTAGTGTTACGTGTATCTGAGAAAAACAGTTACCATATTTTAAAACCTACTAGGTTATCTGAAAATGCTAATATACCAGAAGACATTGAGTAAAAGAGCCTGGATCTTTTAGTGGGGAGATGTAGGTCCCAGAGCAGGCCTGTCCACAGTCTCCCTCGGTGGTCTTAGCCAGTGGCTTTATCTGTCAGGACCTCAGTTTCTTTCTTTCTTTTTTTTTTTTTTTGAAGACTTTATTTATTTATTTGGCACAGAGAGAGAGAGAGAGAGAGAGAGAGAGAGAGAGAGATCACAGGTAGAGCAGCAGGCAGAGGGAGAGGGAGAAGCAGCCTCCCCACTGAGCAAGGAGCCCAATACAGGGCTCTGTCAGAGGATGCTGGGATTATGACCAGAGCCAAAAGCAGATGTTTAACCAACTGAGTCACCCAGGTGCCTTAGGATGTTTCTAATATGCAAAGCAAGGAGACTGGAAATTCTTCTTGACCACTCACCCTCCAGATCCCCATCTGCACCAAGAGTTTGCTCCTCCCATTGACAGGCACTTCTCATATTTATCATTTTCACAATTTGCAATTACTTTGTAGAGGAGATTAACAGATCTGCTCACAGAGTTGAACACCACAGCTCCTTGCAGTATACATCCAAACCTTACAGTTGAGCTCAAAGTTTCTCTGTGATTTTCAAAAGAATACTTGTTGCAGAGTAATGAGGACTAGGCTTCGAATTCCTCTCTGCTCCTTATAAATTGCATGACTATGGACAAACAACTGACACAGAATTTTTTTATTATTAACATATAATGTGTTATTTGTTTCAGGGGTACAGGTCTGTGATTCATCCATCTTACACAATTCACAGCACTTACCACAGCACACACCCTCCCCAATGTCCATCCCCCAGACACCCCATCCCTCTCCCTTCACTCCCCAGCAACTCTCAGTTTGTTTCCTGAGATTAAGAGTCTCTTATTGTTCTGACCCAGCATTTTAAACCTAAATCCTCATTCGTGGAATTCAGATGACAACATCTGCAACCTACCTGATGAAATTGCTGCATATATTTTAAAAGGTGGCTCTAGTGAAGCACCTAGAATGTGTGAACCTCACTGAATGCACTTGAACTTTAATATTTAGATTGACCTTTAGGAGGTCTATAGAAAAATTCAGCTATAGAAAACTTCAGCTTTTCTATTTTTTAAAGGTCAAGGTGAAAAGTGCCAGAGATAGTTACTGCTTTCTTCAGAAAACTACAGAAGTTATTAATCATGACAATGATCCAAAATATTAAAAATATTTACAGAATTACCAGAAGAGCTAGAGTAATTAACCAGTTAACATGACTCCATGTTAAGAGAGGATGAAACCATTGCCAAAAATCAAAATAATAACTACAGAAAAAATATGACTTTAAAACTGGGTCGAAACCATGAAACTGAGTTAATAGTCCATAGCTGATGGTCGAATTCTGGCTATCAGTGTGGCCCTAAGGTAACCACAACCTGAGAATGCAGAAATGAGCTAGTATCCATTCCTCCAATCCAGCAGTACTAGCTGCTGGTAGCAATCATGCCAGATAGGTAATAGCAGTCAACACACACTGATGGCTCACGACACAGAACTGTGTTTCCATGTATTGTCCCATTTAATTTCCTCGGGGACCCTACCAAGTTAGGCTCTGCTAATATTTGCATTTTAAAGATAAGGTAACTGAGGGGCACCTGGGTGGCTCAGGCGGTTAAGCTTCTGCCTTCTGCTCAGGTCATGATCCCTGGGTCCTGGGATCCAGCCCTGATTTGGGCTCCCTGCTTCTCCCTCTCCCTCTGCCACTCCCTCTGCTGGTGCTCTGTTGCTCTCTCTCTCAAGTAAGTAAATAAAATCTTTAAAAGAAAATAAAAATAAATTTTATTTTTAAAATAAAAGAAAAAAGAATTTTTTATTTTTAAAATGAATGAAAGAAAGAATGAACAAAAGAAAGAAAGAAAAAAGAAAGAGGGAGGGAGAAAGAAGGGAAAGAGAGAGAGAGAGAAAATGGAAGGGAGGAAAGGGGAGGGAAGGGGAAAGGTAAGAAAGGAAACTGAGATTTGGAGACGTGGAATAACTTGTCCAAACCGCAGGTACTAAATTTTGGACCTAGAATAGTTTCCGAAGTTACCACTAAGAAAAGAGCAAACAATACCGAATGACGGAATGACTGGATACAGCATTTCTGGATTAAGCCTATGAACGGATCCTGCTTCTTGTTTCCTGCCAGTCCGAGAAGCCATTTACTGAAGCTACTCAGTCACTCAACATTCAAGCATTAATTACAAAAGTAACAAATGCCCAATCACATAAAAGTGCAGTTAGTTGGTGTCTTGCTGCTGAGACACATATGGACAAGTAGTATGTATCAGGAAACTTTTACTCCAGTCAAACAAGAGATCAGGGGTCAAACTCTCGCAGGGAGACTTGACTTAAGGAGCAGAACTTTGTCAGCTCCACATCCCTGACATCATGGGCACCAAGAAAGCTGTCTTTACTGCTCTCTATACTCCCATTAGGACCTTAATTTATTATTATAATCACATAATTAAATGACTAATGATTGTTTTTTCATTCCCTCTTGAGACACTATTGGAACACTACATCAAAAACTAATGACGTACTGTATGGTGACTGACATAACATAATAAAAAACAAATATATATATATAATTTAGAACTGTTGTTTTTTCGTTCTTTCTCCTAGTGAAGTATTTTACCCACTTTTCAGATTTGCTGTCGATGCTTTCATTTTAGATACCTTTCATTGCACATACTTCATATTTTAATAATCTCTTTGGGTTAAAAGTCAATCCAGAAAACCACAATCTGAATTAAGTAAGCTTTACACATTTAACCAAATGATTTTATCTTCATACGACAAGCATTGTCTAAAATTTTCAAGTCAGTCTATTCAATTTATTGCCCAAATACATGTAAACTGTAACTGAATGTTTTCCCTGGTAGATGATTCAGGATTTTACAGGATTCTAAGATAGTTGCTATTAAAAGAAGAAGAAGAAGAAGAAGAAGAAGAAGAAGAAGAAGAAGAAGAAGAAGACATTATTATATTTTTCTGCTTCACTATTAGAGAACCAAAGTGACCTCACCAAGGTCACAGAGCTAGTTAAAGTTTACCAGGGCAGGACATAGGTCTGATATGAATTTCTCAACAACCTAGTTAATGACAGTCTATACGAGAACCAGCAGCATCAGGATCACCAGGGACCTTGCTAGGAATACAGACTCTCAGGCCCCTCCCAGATACACTGACTCAAAATCTACATTTTCACAAGATCCTCAGGTGATGGGCTCCATGTTCAAATTTGAGCAGCGCTGCTCTATAGAACGCTGCTAATTTTCTTCCTTATCTACCTACAAAATATTGTGGCCCTTAACAGATGGATTAGTCTAGAGCTTAAAAGAAAATTGAGGTCTGGAAATTCTTTTAAACTTATATTGAGTAATTTTAAATACATCATTTTACTCTTAGGCATTTTTCTTTAGAAATAACTCATGACTACGTTTGTAATTATAAATGTGAATTCTTTTGTGTATGCACATGTATTTAATATATATGTACCAAAAGGGGTATATATCTCAGGTTTTTACTAGACTGCATTTTTTTTTCATCCCTAAAATCCTACAAAGGGCAAAATATCTGCATTACCCATCAAACCTCAACTTATACAGGCTGTCACCTATCAGAAGCACCCTATCGCCACCTGCTGGCACTGCCATAGAAAAGCTGGCAACGTGTTTGTGGATTTCTTCCACCAAGATCAATTCACATACAGAATTTGACTGGCATTCACATCCCCCCAATCTCTGATTTCTCTCCAACTCTATCACCACTCCATGTGACACTTTTTCTCTACGACACTCTTACAGAGTAGCTAAACCGTGGCCCACTACAATCCTACAAAAAAAGCTTTTAAAACCAGCTTCAGTATATAAAAAGCAATTTACCTTACTATCCTCCTTCAATAGATGTATAATTACCGGGAAAAGTGTCCCAATTTATGATTCAAAAAGTAAAATCAACTTACCAGGTGCAGCCTAGTGACCAGTGCAGAAGGCCTTACTTATACCTGTGTTCAATGAACGGGTATTTGAGACACAGATTTGTAAAAAAAAAAAAAAAAAAAAAAAAAAAGTCTCTCCTCTTCACCATTATTCCTTTTCTGTGTATGTTTCCATGAAAAGAATGCTCTCTTTCCTTTATCCTCAATCTAAAAACAGTTAACACTGGCACACACGAATATCTTTCTGTCTTGTAAAGGCAACGTTTCTTTTACCCTTATTCTTATTTCTCTCCTCAGCTCTGATTAACTTACACCCAGAAAAATCTCTCTTCTCTCCCTCATATTACTAAAAAAACTGGCCTCAAAAAAGACAACTGTTCAGACAGTTCTAGAAGCATTTTAAAGCTGGCTCCATAGGATTAATTAAAATTAATATAAGCAATAGAAACAAATCTTGAGAATCTCAAAATTTCTTCTAAAAATCCTCAAAAGTTCCAATAGTTAGCAAAGGTAATTTTGATCACTGTTGTTTTTGATGTCATTGTTAATGATGATTGATTGTGGCATCTTTAAGAGAGATTCCTCTAGAGGAATATAATTGCCTACCCCAAATATTTCATTACTGAATGTTATGTGATATCCTCCTCAGAAGGAATACAGAATATCCTTTATGTCAGAGTCACACTGAAGAAAAAAATCCTTGCATTTCATTTTTAAACATCTTAAGCCTCTACAGAGAGAGAATGTTACTCTAACATTAGTAAAATTTTAGGAAACAAATTAAAAGGAGAAGAAAGTTATTTCCCTGAGGAAGTACGTGTCTTCAAGTCTTAAAGTACCAATTCAATGTGTTAAGAAATGATGAGACATAAAATACTCAAAAGAAATAAGAGCAAAGGGAAGCTGAATTTTAAAAGCAGCTCAGATAAGAATTTGCATGAAATCACTTCAACTTTACTCTTCCTATTGGGTGTGGTTACAATTAATAACAATTTTTAAAAGATATGCATGCTGGGTTTATTTATTTGGAGAAAACTAGTTTAGATTGTTATGCATTGAAGAAGGAGGAGGAGAAGGAAAAGAAGAAAGGAAGAAAGAGAGGGAGGAAGGGAGGGAAGAAAGAAGGAAGGAAAAGCTTTCCCTAACTAAGATTTTGAATTAGAAAAAAAAATCCTATATTTCCTTCTTGTATTCCTATGGCTAAAGTGTTTATATCCCATTGTGAATATGTTTTTTATATAATATGAAATAGAAAATTTATTTTTCCTCATATTTATTAATTGATTTGATATTATCTTCTGAATGATCCATCCTCTACCCTACTGATTTATAATGACCCATTTCTCATATAGGACATTCCCATAGACTCTGAGGTTTTCTCTAGTTTAATGAATCTATTCTTACACAGTACCAGGAACACTTATTTACTATAGCTTAAACTATATTTTGATGATATATTTATATTCATGATATATAAAATATATCACTTATATTTATATTTTGATGATTATTTTATTTATATTTATGATATATTTATATTCACATTTTGCTGTTTGATTAGGTGATTATTATTTTACTCTTGATGTACAAATCTTTCTAGGGTATTCCTCTACATATATTTTTCCAGTTAAAGATTTTTTAAAAATTTAATTTGTTAATTTCTAAAAAAAAAAAAAACTCATTGGGATTTTTGGGGGGAAGTGTATAAAATCTATGTATTACATTGAAGAGAAACGGCATCTAGAGAAAATTGAGTGTTTCAGTCCTGGAAACAAAATCTGCCTCTGCATTTGTTCCTATCTAATGATCATCAGTAAAGTTTTATGATTTCCATTTCATTTAAGGTAGAATTCCTAAGCCTTTCATAAGCAGCGTCTCACCCCCACCTCCCACCCCCCAGTGATCTCTGGGATCCCATTTCCCCACAACCTTTCCCTCACTCATTCTATTTCAGCTGTCCTGGCCTTCGTGNATTTATTTGACAGAGAGAGATCACAAGTAGGCAGAGAGGCAGGCAGTGAGAGAGGAGGAAGCAGGCTCTGGGCCGAGCAGAGAGCCCGATGCGGGCCTCGATCCCAGGATCCTGAGATCATGACCTGAGTGAAGGCAGAGGCTTAACCCACTGGGCCACCCAGGCGCCCCCCCTCTTTTTTTAGTAGGCACCGTGCCCAGTGTAGACCTCAGTGCAGGGCCTGAACTCAGGACCCTGAGATCAAGATGCTAAGATCAAGACCTGAGCTGAGATCAAGAGGCACACACTTAACCAAGCCACCCGGGCAACTTGACAAAGACATTCCTGGGTTGTAAAAATGACAAGAGGCTGAGAATTTATGTCTCAAAGGGGCAAAGAAAGAAAGTACAATTGCAAGTTTTCTAAAGTAAATGCTCTAGGAAAATGGAGGTCAAGGCCTAGCATGAGGAAGACATTTGTCAGTGGTTTAATCAAGCTAAGGGGCTTACATGCTGTCTGGGTCAGCATCTAATTATTGTATCACGAGTGTGTTAATAAGCTTTAAAATGTAGCATTGTATTCTGTATTCACAAGATGTGAGTATGAACTAAATAACCCAGATTTTCCTTAATGATTCAAACACTGACGGTGCAAGTAATTTACAAAGAGAAATTCTTAACCTATAGCAACATGACTGAAATAAGTGAATAGTCTCACAGAGGAAGCCTCTGAAGGACAACACTTATTTGAATATGTTAGTCATTGCAAGCTGGTTTCAAAAGTCCCTTCACATGGTGTTATAGGCGACTATCCTTTGTCATTAGGTGATTCTCTTTTTTTCCCTAAAATTACAGAAACTCCATTTTCTTTCTCTATTAAAAAATCCATCCTGAAATTATGGTAGCTATTGTCATAAAATCATTGCTCTAAAACCACTACCATAAAATCATTGCGAATAATCATGACACTTCAATGTCATACAGCAGTAATTGTTTATTTCTCGTGCTTTTGCGGGTTTCAGTGATCTATGCTGGGCTTGCTAGAATGACACAGAAATTTTCTTTTTCTTTTTTTCTTTTTTTTTTACACAAAAATTTTCCACATCCTTTTTCTGGGATTAGCAAACAAGCCCAAGCTTATCCTTCTCAGGAGGATGGTGGAAACACCAGAGCAGGCAGAAGCATTCGCTGTCTCTTGAGGACTAGGTATACCATTACTTCTGCCTAACATTGACCAAAAAAGTCTCATCAATGAGCCAGTGTCTACATGGAAAAACACTGCAGAATTACATGGGAAAAGTCACCGATACAGGGAGGAGGGAAGAATTAGGGTTTTGAATGCAATCTAGCACAAACTTATTCATTAAATGTTCGTTGAAAACTTGCCATGTTCGTAGAATAATGTAGAAGAAGATTCGCCTTTTCTCTCAAAGAATGCGCGGCCTAAGAGACACCTGACCAAGTTCAAAGGTCAAAGCAAATATTTGCAGTGGGCATTAAGGAACAGATTCCATTTAATGGAGTGGAAATGGAGGAAAAGCAACCCTGGAAAAGGAAACTCTATGGTAAACAGGAGAATGCCAGTGAGAGCAAATACAGAGCATATTCGGAACGTTTCGAGTTGAATGAAATAATGAGTACCTGGAAAGGAGTGATTTGAAATGCCGTTGAGAGAAAACATCAATTCAGCGTCCTTTACTATGTCATTGCTCTCTTCCCACCCCTCAAATATTAACAGCCCCAGGACTTACCACACTTTCTTCCTCCCTCCTCTGTACTCCTCTTGGTTGGCCTAATGTCAGCATCAGCATCCAAATTTAAGCAAATGACTCACAAAGTTGAACCTCCAGTTATAGCCATTCTCCTTATACTCAGAGCCTCTATTTTCAACTGGTTTCTAAATATCTTTAACTGAATATTCTAGAAATACTTCAAAGATGGCATTTATAATGGAATCTTCCCCACTCCCACAGGTCTTATCTTTTGTATCCCTTATCTCAGTAATCTGCACTGATGCTAGCAGGCCAGTTCCAGGGACCCGGAGGGGTCCTATAGGACCAGCCAAGAGGGTCCTTGGCTTACTGTAGGAAGGATATCAAGCACAAGCCAGCAGGAAATGAAAGCAGTGTTTATTGGAATTTAGAGAGAGAGAGAGAGAGCATGTAGGAGACTCAGAAAGGAAAAGAACACGAGTCTTGTCTTTGTTCGGGATCTGGGGGGTTTTTATTGAGGATGGTGGTCTGGTGTGTGTGTCCTCTCAGGCATCTAGGAACCAGTTAGAACAAAGGAGGGCACAGGTGTTATTCCTGGAGCCAGGGGGCCTTGGCGTGGAAATGTCCAGCCCCCGTGTCCTGGAGTACACTGCACATGCGATGGCTTTGGCTGGTCCTTCTCACCTGGTCCTTCCGTAGAGTCTTCCACTCTAGAGAAATCATTAATTCCTTGTCCCTTATAAGGAGAACATATGTTATTTGCATTACAAGGCATGTAAAGTGGGGTGGGGGTGCCAGTCCTAGAAAGAAGAGAAACAGGAGAAAGGGCAAAAAGCCGATTTTTATAGAGTCCTTCAGTTTCTCTGTCTCAGCACTGCTAGAGGAAAACCCAGCAGGCTCCCCAACCTCATCCCTCTCCCTAATTTGACCCCATCTCACCATTTAAGTCACTTCAGTCTGTCTCATAAACATTCCACAAGCATACCCCCTTCTTTCTATTTCTACATCATTACCTTAGCTAAGACCACCAGCATGTCTTACCTGTGATATTACAATATTCTCCATACTTACCTCCCATCTCTGAATCTTCCCTATGCTAGAATGACCTATCAAAATTGGATTGATTATATGATTCCTCTGTTCAAAAAAAAATTTAAGATATTCTCTTATTGTCAGGATTCTCTTATTTGGTCTTTTATTCGTTCTGCAGCTACACCCTGAGTCTCAGGCAGCAGGACCTGTTCTAGGCAATAGAGACACAGCAGCGAACAATATAGGCAAGGTCTCTGTTCTCATGGAGCTGACATGACAGTAGGACAAATATAATAAGACACAGAGAAAAAAATACATAGCATGACATATTTTAAGAGAATGACAAGCACCGTAGAGACTGCGATGAAGGGTAGTGGCTAATGGACAAAGAGTAACCAGGTGTGAAGTGCCCATGTTAGGGTCAAATTAGGAAAACAATACTGTGAAGAAAAGATGGTGACTGAAATCTAGCCTGGAAGCAGTCAAGACGTGATTAAAGATATATTGAGATCCTAGGTATATTTTGAAGTTTTGAGGGGAAACTGACAGGTCTGAATTAGGGGCTGGGTGTGAGAGATGAAGGAAAGAAGAATCAAGAATGGTTCTATGTGTTTGGACGGAACAACTGGGTAAATGGTGGTGTCATTGACCACAATGTGGAAAGCCAAGGAAAGAGCAGTTGAGAATGTTAGAGCCCAATTTCTAGTTCTGCCATTTTAGTTTGAGATGCCAAAAACAACTGCTCCAAAGTACAGAAACTAAATTAATTAATTGATAAATTAACTATGAAAATTCAATATAGTTTAAATAAATTAAATAGTAGATAAATTTTCATGGGAGCTTTAAAAGTATATGGAAATGCTTGCCTCTTTTGCATTTCCATGAGGACAACCTTCTGGCTGGTCATCAAAAGCTTTCCTTCTGGATGATGAGCTAGGATGGTGGAATGAATGAGAGGTAGGGTGAGGATCACTGGTTTAGCCTGTTATTAATGAAATGCTCTTCACATTGTTACTAGCAGTGTAGGGTTTTGGAATTGAAGAAATAGTCTTGAGAGCTATAATAGCTACCTACAACCAAGCATGAAGAATCAGATTCTACCAATTACTTCTGCATATAGGTAATCTTCTTTTCACTGATTCAAGCAATCATTCAACAACTATGCTTTAAGTATTTTCTATGTCCCAGGCTATGTTTAGTTCTATAAAAACCAGCCTATGAGTCTTGCTGCCCAAAGCTAGAAGGGAGAAGGTCATGCAGAGGAAGGTGGAAACACTAAGTCCTTTTTCTATCCCAGATATTGTGAAAAGGGGGTGATAGAATTCATCAGAACCCAATGTCTTTTTCTTCCCAACCCTTTATTCTGCATTTCAGACTGTACTTTGAATAGACTCTGTTTGAAATACCCAAATATGTATGGAGATACCAAGAAAGTCAGAGCTAGAGCCCTATTTTCCTGGGCACAGTAACAGGAGAAATGAACAGTCCATTAGAAGAACCTTAACTAGGGGATGCCTGGGTGGCTCAGTCAGTTAAGCGACTGCCTTCGGCTCAGGTCATGACCCCAGGGTCCTAGAATTGAGCCCCACATCAAGTTCCTTGCTCAGTGGGGAGCCTGCTTCTCCCTCTGCCTGCTGTTCTCCCTGCTTGTGTTCACACTCTCACTCACTCTTTCACTGACAAATAAATAAATAAAATCTTAAAAAAGAAGAAGAAGAAGAAGAAGAGGAATCTTAACCAGAACTCAGCATCACATTCCAATATGGCATAACAGTGAACTATGGAAGTAGCGACAAGAAGCAGGTAAATAAGTGAGTGCAGTCCAGTGGCTAACCTAGCCTAGAGTGCCTGATGGGAGACCTCAGAGAGTTAAGATGACTCGTGGATCTGGAGCATCCTTGTTTAGAACAAAGTTTGCCTCACTAAGGACCTTAAGCATGGGCCCAAATGCCAAAACCACACATTGCAGTGGGGGGTCTAATACATCAGTGCTCTTCAAACTAAGACATGTGCTACCTTCCAGGGGTTATGAGGAGATGGTTTTAAGTATCCAGATTCCTGACTTTCATAATATGCTTTTATAAAAACTGGTCTGAATAGGAACATGACTGCATTTAAAATACCCATTTTTCAATTTTTCAAGAAAGGAACAACCCTCACTGAAACCAAATTTTGTTAAGGTATATTGCTCTGCAGGTTAAAATGTCAAATATATAGTTCAAAATATTCATCTTAGGGATCTTTTTTAAGGATTATTCAAAGCGGTGTAAAGGGCTTCTATATTTTCCTTATGTATACACAATCCTGTTAACGTGGGCCCCTGATATAAATCCTATTATTAAAATATACTCACACTATCTCTGTACCCCAGGTCCTTTTAATGCTAGAATGTAAATTTCATGTGCCCAATTTCATTCAGAGATACATCTAGATCTACCATAAGGCATAGAACAAAAATACACCTCAACAAATACGTTTGAATAAATATATCTCTGCCCTTTTCTTTCAATCTTATCCAACCCCAAGTCTAATCCATGCCTGAACTGTTCCACAAAGACCAGTGCACTTGAGGAGCAACGATTGGAACTTCTGTCTTAGGGGTATAGAATGAGAATTAAGAACACAGACTTTGGGGCCAGACCATCCAGGTTCAGATCCTGGCTCTACCACCTATCTGAAACGGTAAATTATATGTACTATTTGTGACTATGTCTATAAAAAAAAAGACCCTAACTCATGTTGGGCTTGTTTTGAAGCTTAATTAGAATCTATACATGAAACACTAAAACACCACCTAGCACTTGAGGAGCAACGATTGGAACTTCTGTCTTAGGGGTATAGAATGAGAATTAAGAACACAGACTTTGGGGCCAGACCATCCAGGTTCAGATCCTGGCTCTACCACCTATCTGAAACGGTAAATTATATGTACTATTTGTGACTATGTCTATAAAAAAAAAGACCCTAACTCATGTTGGGCTTGTTTTGAAGCTTAATTAGAATCTATACATGAAACACTAAAACACCACCTAGCACTTGAGGAGCAACGATTGGAACTTCTGTCTTAGGGGTATAGAATGAGAATTAAGAACACAGACTTTGGGGCCAGACCATCCAGGTTCAGATCCTGGCTCTACCACCTATCTGAAACGGTAAATTATATGTACTATTTGTGACTATGTCTATAAAAAAAAAGACCCTAACTCATGTTGGGCTTGTTTTGAAGCTTAATTAGAATCTATACATGAAACACTAAAACACCACCTAGCACTTGAGGAGCAACGATTGGAACTTCTGTCTTAGGGGTATAGAATGAGAATTAAGAACACAGACTTTGGGGCCAGACCATCCAGGTTCAGATCCTGGCTCTACCACCTATCTGAAACGGTAAATTATATGTACTATTTGTGACTATGTCTATAAAAAAAAGACCCTAACTCATGTTGGGCATGTTTTGAAGCTTAATTAGAATCTATACATGAAATACTAAAACACCATCTAGTGTATCTTAAATGCCGTGTATGCATTAACAATTCTCAACCAGTAGTGTTATTATCTGTAGCACTAACTTGGCATGTACCAATAGATACCTTTTATGTGATCCTGCCTTGTGTCTGTAGTACCTTGTGAAGACCATACTTTTCTAAATTAAAAGTTGTCAGCTTATTCAGTCTGGACATTTTTAGTACTGCATGAAGTACTATTGTAATTCATTAAATATTTTCTAATGTATATAATAGGTTTTTAATAAGTGAAGTATCTTATTAAATCCAGGATTAAATTGAGTATCTCTTTTTATATGAAAATTCTAACACAGCACATTTGTTTTATCTATAATTTAAAAATCAGCGATCTATAGCTGTGCAACTGGCATTAATTTTTTAATTCGTCTCATTGTTGTGGTATTGCTCCACAAATCCTGTTTAAAATAATTTACTACTAACTCTACTTCATAATAGTCACAGATTTCTGCATCCATCCAACTTCCTTCTGCATCCTGGCAAGGGAGGCTGACTTGCAACCACTTAACACTAAAAACATGCTAAAATATGCAACCGAAGAGACATAATTATTAATGGCTTCCCTCCTTACTTGAAAAAATTTATAGAGACTTTCTTCCATGAGTCATGGTCCTATGATTTATGAATGTCTCTGTTTACTTGCCAATACACCATTTCCAGGAAAAATTGATGAGGCATCAATAATTAAGAAATTTTAAACTATTGACAATTGCTTCAAGAAGTACTAATTCTATGGTTGTCTGAGGTTTGGAGGAAAGTGAGGGCAAATGGATTTGTGGTCATAGTTCTTGACCAAATCAAGTAAAAGAAGTAATGAGATACATTGAGATGAAATAAAAATCAAGAGTAAGACTATGGAAAAACAGGATTTGGGAGATTCCAGCAAATGGCTGGCAGAAAGATGATCCAGGGACATCTGGCATAGGGTTTGCTGCTTTCTCCTCCTGGAAAGGAAGTGACCTTGACAGTACAAACTTTGATTCAAGAATGAAGAAACCTAGGGGCTCCCGGGTGGCTCAGTCAGTTGAGCATCCGACTCTTGGTTTCAGTTCAAGTCATAATCTCAGGAATGTAACATTGAGCCCCACTCAGGCTCCATGTTCAGCAGGGAGTCTGCTTGGGATTCTCTCCCTCTACCCCTCCCCCTGCTTGTGCACACACTCTCTCTCTCTCTCAAATAAATAAATAAATGTTTAAAAAAAATGAAGTCTTGGGTGCCTGGGTGGCTCAGTGGGTTAAAGCCTCTGCCTTCGGCTCAGGTCATGATCTCAGGGTCCTGGGATCGAGGCCCACATCGGGTTCTCTGCTCAGCAGGGAGTCTGCTTCCTCTTCTCTCTCTGCCGCCTCTCTGCCTACTTGTAATCTCTCTCTGTCAAATAAATAAATAAAATCTTTAAAAAAAATTAAAAATTAAAATTAAAATTAAAAAATGAAGACTTAAATTGGCAAATATTTTATTTTTAAAGAACTAAATATTGATTATATTTTATATTAATAGTGTATGTAATAGTATAAATAATATAGCATACATAAGTGGCATATATAACATACTGCATATATAAAAGTCAGTTATCTGGAATGTGTGGGTATGGCTATTGGTGGTGTGTTGGTAAATGTTCAACAACCATCTTTCCTGCAGAGGAGATGTGTGTTGTATATGTGCGTGTGTATGTATTTGCCTCTGTGTAAATATACATATATTTGTTTATTATAAATTTTACTGATATTAAGGGTATGTAGCACACAATTTACAAATGATAATAAAAATATACACTATTATTTATTGTACATTCTGTATGACCAATAGACTACCAAAGATTTTTTCATTGATCTTTGCCAAATTCAAATCTGTAGCCAATTTATGGTTGGAACTGATGAACAAGTACAGTTCTAATGTGAATGTTGGTTGATATCTTTGGTTATGTAACAAGTAAGACAAAAGAAAGTAATGAAAATGAATATTAGAATTACTTATCTGTAAGTAATGTAAGTGACACCTTTCTTGAATCAGATAATAGTTTTGAATACTGAAAGGATGCTTCCTCAAAATTTTTTGTGTGCCACTCATAATATAACACATCACAGAATGCCACAATTTTAAGTTTAATCTACTTTATTGACATTTGCTTCATCACTTTCTGAAGACAAGACAATCAACAAAACAGTAGACCAAATCCTCAACTGCAGAGTTCCCCAATTTTGGGGGTGTAAATTGCCCCACACCATAGATGCTTTCAGGTTATAAGCACAGTGGCACACCATTACTTAGTATTTCCACCACACAGATACAATAGATATAATCTTACTTAAGAGCATAGGTAAGGCAAATATGTAGTAATAAAATTAGGAGGTAATCACCGTTGAGTACAGTTTATTTAATGCAACTAAGTTTGTAAGTATTCAATGTAACTGTCATAGTAAATATAACAAAGTTTTTAATATAATTTATTTTTGTAATTTTGTATATAACTTATTTATTAATGATGGTTGTGTTTACTAGCTCTCAAACTTTCCTCCTCTTTCACAAGCTGGTATAAGCCAGATCAGTACACCACTTGCTAAGCCTCAAAATGCAATGGCTTTTCACATAGGAAGAATTTAGCTGTTATTTTAACTCTAAAGAGATCCTACATTTGTAGAGGGGCTCAGCAGAAGGCGTATACAAGATTAGTGAGCTGACGTGCCAGGAAAAAGCTGATTCAAGAAATATTCATCTATTGCTCGGTGCCTCCAATTCACTCCTGTTAATTTTCTGTACTCTTGGTCAAATAAATCAATAACTTGTAGAAACTATATATAAGTGCGATCACTCTCCACCAATTCATCATCCATAAAATGCTGCAGGGTGAACAAAATAAGAGTAAAAATGAATAAACTCTAACACGAAGAATTAAAGTCAGATATATTTATGGATATCCTGATACTAATGTTACTAAAACTGTGATTGAGTTAAACCGTGAACACTGGTCCAAAAGACAGGAATGTTGCTAATTTATCTTGTACGTTCAGTTCTTGACTCAGTATATGAAACATACTGGGTCCTAAAAGAGTAGTTCCTTTATAAAGGACCAAAATGTATTAAAGACTAACTTTGTGTATGTTATTGTGCCAATTCTGTAAGAAACACAAAACTGTTACAAGCTAAAGAGAAAAGATCTAACTTTACCAGTCTGGTCATCTTGCATAAGCTAGATATGCTTCAGGGACCCAAGATGCCTAAAGTTCAAAGTAAACTGAATGACATCACAATCTCTAATTCTTTCTACAACTCTAATATAACATATAATGAAAAAATAAACATGGCTCTTACCCAAAAATGTTTAAATGTTGAAGTGAAAAAAAAAATACAACATGTAAACCACTACAAAAACTGCAGTATACAATTAAATATAGCTAAATCAGCATACAATTAAATATAGCTAAAACATCCTATGTTTTAAATATATATCACATGTTCCTAAAAGCCTATGAAATTTACCTACGCAAGCCACTTCAGTAGCAATAGTATCCTGGTCATTTCCACCTGTGAATGATTCAAGCCTTTGATCATTGAATTTTGGCCATAACTATTTCAAAAGATAGAGCTTTCAAATGATATAGGCCATGTGAATGGATGCATAATGGTGTATCTCTAGAAGCACGTTGCTTTTTTTGCTTTGATATGTTGCATTGTTGCTTCTGAAAGAAAATCTACTTACTGTCATATAATATACAAAAGGAAACATCAACTTTGAAAGTAGGCATGGTGCATTAGTCTGCTAGAGCGGCCATAACAAAATACCACAAACCAGGTGGCAGAAACGACAGAAATTTATTTTCTCCAAGTCCTGGATCCTAAAAATCCATCATCAAGATGCCAGCAAATACAGTTTCTGGTGAGAGCTCTCTTCCTGGCTTGCAGATAGTCTCCTCACTGTGTCCTCACATGGCCTCTTCTCTATGCTTGGAAGGATTACAAGAGAAAGAGATTCCTGGCATCTCTTCTTCTTATAAAGATACCAGTTCTACTGGATTAGGGCCACACCCTATAACTTCATTTAATCTTAATCTCCAAATATGGTCACATTGGGAGTTAGGGCTTCAGTGAATTCGTGGGGACACAATTCAGTCTATAACATACTGAATTTTAATGAGTAAAAGCAACTGCAAACAATTACACAACATTTACAACATGCCAAATACTATTCTAAGAGCTTAATGTTTACCAATATATGCAATCCTCCTGACAACAATTTGGGCTAGATACTATGTTTTTTAAAATATTTTATTTATTTATTTGACAGAGAGAGAGAGAGATCACAAGTAGGCTGAGAGGCAGGCAGAGAGAGAAGAGGAAGCAGGCTCTGTGCCGAGCACAGAGCCCTATGCGGGGCTCGATCCCAAGACCCTGAGATCATGACCTGAGCCGAAGGCAGAGGCTTTAACCCACTGAGCCACCCAGGTGCCCCCTAGATACTATTTTTATCACCATTTTACAGATGAGATAACTTAGTTACAAAAATGTTAACTTGCCCAAGTTTCTCCTGCTCATAAGATAGAGTCCTGCTAATAGAGCCAGGATTCGAACCTAAACAGGCTCCAGAGACTAAACTAAATAAAATCTACTAAAATCATCAGTCATGTTAAGGATGGAACATTGAATTCCCAACTTCTTTCTCAGCTTTATGAAGAAGACTGTCAATGCAAACTACTATTTCATATGGAGGCTCATGGGCTTTTATGCAGAGGTGTTTTTATTCATCTGTTTGAATTGTAAGAAGAACTGTAAGTCTTCCTGGAGAAAACCATTCGGTGTACAGTGCTTTGTGTAACCAACACTGGCTTTGCTAATGTACATGTAGTTCTGATGTATTTGCCCATTTGGACAACTTACAGTTATTCTCACAAGAGAGGCTTACGTCAGCATTCTGTGTATGAGAACAAGTAAATGAAAGAACTGAGAAACTGAGCTATGGAGTACATCATTTCATTGAGCTGGCTTGGATCTTTAGTGTCTAACAGGCTTGTTAATGAATTCATTTGAATAATTCACTAAATGTGTTATGAACATTATGCAGAGACATTTCAAAGACAATATAAATGGTCTGTATTAATATTTTCCAAACCAGATCACAATAATTCATGAATAAGGAGAAATTTGCCACGACTCTCATTTATTTTCCAAAGCGTGACCTATTCAAAAATTAAGCAGGTCAAAGAGTACATCAGATGACTTCATCAAACAAAAATCTATTTCGAAGTCACTTGCATCATTTTCTTTGGAAAAATAACTCTCAGTGTTAAATCTTAACAAGAGGGCAGTTAAATATCTTTAGTTCTTTCCAATGACTTGTATCATTGTGTTGGGATTCTATTAAAACTAACACAAAAATTATTTTTCCTTTAAGAGCTTATCTTCATCTCAACCTAATCAACCTGAATATTTCTTTATTATAAATTAAGCATAAAGAGCCCTAACTGAGCAATATTTTCAGGGGAAAATTTTGTGAAATTTATTAGAATCAGTATTACTTATATTTCAGTTATTTTAATTTTAAAAACATTGTTTTTATTTTATATTTTAACAGCTATAGTTTACCTTTTATATCACTTTATATTTTCCCCTCAACAGTAATAGTTTCTTTTTAAAACAAATTCATATACATAAAAAATAAAATGATTTTTAAAATTAGTACTTGATGATAACAGGAATGCAAGGTGTCTGGGTAGCTCAGTGAGTTAAGTGTCCAACTCTTGATTTCAGCTCAGTTCATGATCTCAGGGCTGTGAGACTGGGCTCCACGCTGGGTGTGGAGCCTGCTTGGATTCTCTCTTCCTCCCTCCTATTGTCCCTCCCCCAACTCTCTCTCTCTCCCTCTCTAAAAAAATAAGTAATAACAAGATTGCATGCACTCAACAGGACCCATGCATTAGTTTGTGAATGACTGAGAATTATGAAACAACACTCTAGTATATGCTCTAAAACTCTAATATCTTCTTTATTATTCAACCACATCAAAAATTTTAAAAATGAAAATCACATGCAATAAACCTGGAAACTATAGAGACAAGGTTAAAAGTCAGAAGAGCATACATGTTTACCACTTATTGCTACCAGTAGGAAAGGAGATCCAGATTCATTGTCATATCGTTTAGATAGTCTTAGAGTTTTCATTTACCTACCCTCCTTCTGATCACCTGTAAATTATTTTCAATATTGGTTCACATTGTATATTTACTTATCTGTTTCATATCCATTTCCCTCTAGTAGACTGTAAGGTATTGGAAGTAAAAATTATCTGTTGCAGATATGGTGCACCTAGAATTGTTCTATGCATATAGATTGGTTCAGTAGATACTTACCAAATAAGTTAGCACTAGGTTATATTACTACTTCTATCCCACTTTAATTAACATATTTTAAATACCTCCACAAGTTATATAAAAAAACAGTAAAATTTAAATAAATGCATATATTTTTAAATCAGAACAAAGAAAAATACAAATTAGACAAGAAAAAACAGGAAAGGAAAATAATAAATATAACTAATGATATATATTTACTATATTAAAAGGTAGTTTTTATATTGCATATATAAAATATATATAATATCTCTATCTATAACATAAGGATCTACATAGTAAAAATTAGGGCTATAAATTGAGTTCTAAGCTTTCTGATCACTAAAGGACAGTAAGAGAAATAATTCTACACATATGGCATATGGTTTTCGTGTTCCATAGGAAAATATCCTCAGTGTTTCAGGGAAAGCAAAGCTCTTCCCAAAGTCATTTCTAAAAAAAAAAATAATCATAGAACCCTAAGAGGTGATAGACAATAGAGTCAACAACCCTTAAGATCAGAATGTGGGATTCTTTCAGAGATCCTCAGTTAAATCTAAGGCCATACATTTTAAATGTAACTCAGGGTGCTTCCAGTTCTAGACATTGTTGCTTGCAAGACTGAATAGATTGAAAATGTAACTCTAAATTACCAAATCTTATCTGATCTCTTCTATGAGATCTCTTCTACTGATCTCTTCTATGCAGCTACCAGGACACATATCAAATAATAGACTTAATTTGTTAGTATTTATAATGTCATTCTTTCTGATGTTAGTTAGTTATAAGTATCAATAATTTGCCAAACCAATAATTTGTTAAAACTAACCTATACCTTAAACATTTTTCTGCATTCTCTCTGTTTCAGCAGAAATGCATCCAAATCATCCAAAGATGTTAGCATTTCAAAAGGAAAAGAGCTGGGACTTCAGAAGACTACAACTTAATGTCATTCAATATTATGATATAATCTGTCAGAAAAACACCCTTGCCTATATCTCGCTCCTCACAGGGGTGTTGAAGTATGTGCGTTAGTAACTAAGAGCAAAATTTTAGCTCATGCGGATTAACTCACATTATTCCAGTCCATACTTTAAAGACAGAAAAAATCAACAAAATTTACAATCATATTATTTTTTTAAGATTTTATTTATTTATTTGACAGAGAGAGAGAGATCACAAGTAGGCAGAGAGGCAGGCAGAGAGAGAGAGGAGGAGGCAGGCTCCCTGCTGAGCATGGAGCCCTATGTGGGCCTCGATCCCAGGACCCTGAGATCGTGACCTGAGCCAAAGGCAGAGGCTTTAACCCACTGAGTCACCCAGGTGCCCTACAATCATATTACTCTTAACAAATATCTCAAAACATTGATAGAATGGTCAATAAATAGAACAGAAAAATCAAAAAACAAAAAACAAACAAAAAACAGCAACACTGTTTCCTAATTTAAAGTATTTGCCTGAAAATCTCACACCTGGAGATGGTGAAGGAGGAAACAGTCATGAGGATTAGTCATGAATGGGATTGGTGCTCTTCTGAAAGAGATCCCAGAGAGTCCCTCTCCGCTTCCCACATGAGGACGCAAGGAGAAGACAGCCATCTCTGAGTCAGAAAGCAGATTCTCACCAGATACTGAATCTGCCAGTTCCTTAATCTTGGAATTCCCAGCCTCTGGAACTATGAGAAATCTCTGTTATTCATAAACCACCCAGTCTATAGTATTCAGCCCAAACAGACTACAACACGGACTGACCTCAAATCTGAGGAGAAAGAAAGGTTGCTCCTCTGGAAAAGAGAGCATGTGATTCAGGGCTCATTCAGCAGGGAATCCTACATGTACAGCCCATTAAAGGAAACAGCTGGTGGGAAGAGGAGCCCACTTTTTTAAAGATTTTATTTATTTATTTGTCAGAAATTAAAAGAGAGCACAAGCAGGGGGAGCAGCAGGCAGAGGGAGAAGCAAGCTCCCTGCTGAGCAGGGAGCCCAATGCAGGACTCAATCCCAGGACCCTTGGATCAAGATCTGGGCCAAAGGCAGACCAATGGAGCCACCCAGGTGCCCTCATTCAGGAGTTTTAAACATCTTTGACCACAACCTACTTCTACAAACACACCTTACACATGAGCCAGTACACCAAATATGAATGTGTCCATTGGTTTGCTAGAGCTGCTGTAGTAAAATATGATACAGTGTGTAGATTAAATGTCAGAGATTTGTTTTCTCATCGTTCTGAAGGCTGGAAGTCTAAGATTGGTGTGTCAGCAGGTCTGGTTTCCCCAGAGGCCTCTCTTTCCTAGGTTCGTATCTCATTGTGTCCTCAGTGAGACTTCCCTGATGCACACACATCCCTGGTATTTCTTCCTCTTCTTACAAAGATATCAGTCCTATTTGTATTATAGCTTTACCCTTAAGATGTAATTTAACCTGGATTATCTCCTTAAAGGCCTTATGTGCAAATACAGCCACATTCTAAGACACTGGTGGTTAGGACATCAACATAGTAATTTGAGGGAGACACAATTCAGTCCCTCAGAATGTGTCTCTGTGTATTACATGACTGAAATAAAGTTTCACAAGACAGTATCTACTCTCACAACATGCTAGGTGACCTCAGATTTTCTTTTCTGTTCTATTACTTTATATTCTTCAAACAAAAAAACCTTGCCTGTGATCCACTAAACTGATTTCATGACCCACAAATTACAGTTTGAAAACCATTGGCCAAGCATAACTGGCCATATGGTCCACCAAATTCCTGGAATAGGAGAAACTGTAGGCACATAATCTAGGTCATCTACATGGGGCAGTAACCACTCAAGGATCTGTCAATCACAGAAAAAAAATATCCTAAAAGTATGTTAAACATTATGTCAAAGTGGACTAAGATATTGGTATGAATAAAACTTGGAGGTCTGAATTATCAACTGAATTAGCAACTGAATTATTAATTATGGAGAAGTAGGTGACTGCATCTAGGGAATTTTTAAGGCCCATCTCTGCCAACAGATAGAGATCACCAGTGTGACCTGGCAAACACATACTGAAGATGTAAGAGACTCGGTCGGTCTGGGGAAAAGATAAGCTTTAGCGTGAGTCCTAGATATAGAGGAAGAAAGGGCTTATGGAAGAAAAAATATGCTTTGGAGAGATGTTTCACCATAATCTAGATCTTAATATTTTATTAACTTTTCCTTCAGAATGACTTGCCTTTCCAAATATTAGAAAATATTCTAGAGACACAATAACTAAAATAATATACTGCTGTTGTGTGGAGAAGGGTAGCATCGGTGTGTGTGTGTGTGTGTGTGTGTGTGTGTGTGCGCGCGCACGCGTGCGCACGCGTGTGTGTGCAAATCCTTACAGCTGTGTGTAACAGTCACATGGCCATCTAGATGCCCTTCTCTTTGTTTTCTCCAAGTGCACGGGCATGATACTCAACTTTGGGCGAGTGCAGGAGGACTTTATTATTTGTACCAATTCCACAGGCATCTTTTTTAGGATTCCTACAAGGGATGTGCATCATTAAGAATCATCACATTCGGAAAAGCCCAAAATATGGCCTTGCCATCCAGTATTTGTAGTTCATTTATAATTTACCCTATTCCAAAGGAAATTTGCCAATAGAAGGGTGTTTAAACCATAAGCAATATTGTCTAGTAACATAGTTGACTTCTCATCTTTATCAGGTTTTCAGAGAAAGAACTAGGAAGTTAACTAAAGAGCTAAAAGTTAATTTGACTGAAGATCAAATTCTCATATTGAAAGAATGAAAGGTTTTCTAACTCTTTACTCTCAGCCACTTTCTATTCGATGTTTATACTGTTACCCAGGTCTGATAAACAGAAGACTTTCCTAAGATGAGAAATTATCAAAAGACTTGACTAAAATCAAGAGCAGGTCCTCTGTAAGTCCATCCCATTTGGTTTTGGAATGGAAACTATTTCCCTTTCTCACTTGGAGGATTCTGCTACCTAGACAAATTTTTCTCCAATTCCAGCTGTCTTTCTGCCACATTCCTCCTCCAGCCTAAACCCCACCTTCCCCCTTTGACCCTATTTTATTTATTCTTTGAGAATTTCTGACTGTGCAAGCTTAGGGCCAAATATTTCAGCTTTGCACTCTGAGACTTAGTTTCTGCTTTGACATGGGCTAGGAATGCATTTGTTGAACCAACAAGATATCATAGGATAAATTTGACTCTGCACTAGGCACCGTTCTGTGAAGTAGGGCTGCAATAAGGGATAGGACCAACAAAGTCTGTGCTTTGAGGACTTGCATTCTAGTGGTGTAGGCAGATAACAAAATGGTAAATACAGAAGCAAGAAAAATGTCAGATGCAATGATGACATGCAGTGAATTAAAACTGAATGAAACCATAGAGTCTACAAACTATAACTAATCTTTCCTTTATGCATTTTATACCATGGTCGACAGAAAAGCAACAAGATACTGGCCCTTAAACTGTGAGATAGCTATCAAGAATGTGTTCGGTTGTATGTAAAAAAAAAAACCCTGACACACAGTGGACTTAGTTAGAAGTTTACTTCTCTCAAATCACAGTTTTTATTAATGAATTAATTATCTATCTATCTATTCATCTATCTATTTATTTAGCTGATCTATACAGCTCAGTGCCCTTGTAATTCACTCGGCCATTCCCCCACAGTCACAAATGGCTTCTGTAAGTTTCAGACATAACTTGGGCAACCCAGCAATAAAAGGGAAGGAACCAAGGCGTGTATCTTTCAAACTGCCCACACCCAGTTCCCAGAAGAATTAGGCATAGATCTGAACCTCCTGAGGGAGTGACATGGCCACCCCAAACTACAAAGGAAACAGAAAAATGGAAAAATAACTGTCATGGTTGGTTTACATCAGCTAAGACCTATCACCTAGGTAGGGCCTGCTATGCTGCTACCTCAAACAAAGTCAAACTACTTTTAGTAAAGAACTAATAGGAGATAAACATTTGGTGGGCAACTGACAGTCACTTCCAGTCACTAATTTTTTAATTAGGTTTCCAATCTATAAGAGGAAGAAATATTCTTCTCCTTCCTCTATAAATTCTGAAGAAACTATGATCATGAATATAATTTAGGTTTTATTCAAGGCTTTCTATACCCAATACTATAATACTATTAAGCCCCCAATAAGAATATGATCAGATTCCCCTAATTCATCTATAGGCGAATCAACACGTATCTAGATGTTTTATGTTTGTTTGGACGGTCCTCTGGTCTTCACTTTCTAAAACTACTAATGACACTGGGAACACTAAAACTTAGTGATACTGAGAAGAAACAATGACTCAGAAAGAAGACCAGCAGGCCTCCAGAATATCTCCATAGTGGAGAAAGTTTTAACTTTTCTCCATGCACTGAAGAGTATTTCACAGTGGAAAAACAGGTAGGATGAAAAATAATAATAATTTTAAAAAGTTCAAAGGGAAAGATTGATAAATTTGTGGTATTAAAATAAAAAAACTCTTTAAAAAAAAAAAAAAAAAA
>LNAC01000005.1:8197982-8223509 GCA_002007465.1 Ailurus styani | reverse complement strand
GGTGGCTCAGTGGGTTAAAGCCTCTGCTTTCGGCTCAGGTCATGATCCCAGGGTCCTGGGATCGAGGCCCGCATCGGGCTCTCTGCTCAGCAGGGAGCCTGCTTCCTCCTCTCTCTCTGCCTGCCTCTCTGCCTACTTGTGATCTCTCTCTCGCTCTGTGTCAAATAAATAAATAAATAATCTTTAAAAAAAAATAATAATAAAATAAAATAAAATAAAAAAACTATCTTGGCCTTTGAAATTTTGAGACATCGTTAGAATATTTCCTGACTCAGAGGACACTATTACATAATTTTGTAGGAAGAAGTAAACAAAAAGGAACTTACAATAATCTTTTATTCCACCAGAAATATGAGGGTACAGAAATGGAAAACTGTACTGTATGCTTTCAGTACCCTGCTCTGGTCCCCTTCTATGTGTTAGCTACATATATAGTTCACAGCTTCATCCTTCTCTGGAGGATTTTGTTCCGCCAGTGGGAGCCACCTTGCTGGAGAGATTGTGACTCCTTTCTTTGTGCTTCCTCCTGTCCCCCCAGCCAGAGCAGCTTGCAGCCAATGACACAAAGATACAAAAGACTTCTCCTTGCTAAAAAGCTAGTCCGCCTCGTTCATTCATGTTCCATGATTCCTTGGAATCAGGCAGAAGCTAGACCTGATGAGACTACATCCTTCCTAAACTGCTTTCCTTGCCTGTTCTGGAGCCCTCGTTCCTTCCTCAATAGAACACATGCACCTGAATCCTTGACTCAGGCTCCGTGGGTTGGAAACCCCACAGAGCACAAAGGTTAAACACCCCTTTTCACCTGAGGGGATATTATATTCCCGTAGGCATAGTGAGGACCATGGAAGCCTTCTTCCATAGAAGGACATCCTACTAGGGTTTCTTCATAGTCTCTTGACTATAGCACAACTTGGTAACAGCAACTTCTGATATCCTAGATATGTTGTTCCTCCCTTGGGTCTCACAGGTTTGTTGCTATTCTTATACATCTTTGACAAGCAAGAATACTCTCTCTTCAAGACGTTCCTCAATGACTCTGTGCTCTCTTTTAGTCCAAATAGTGCCTCAACTACCCTTCGAGCTCTCTAAGGCACACATTGAGCTCTTTCTGGGAATAACTCATTAGAGAAAAAGTTGAAGATTCTGAAACTCACAGCAAGAAGCATAGTCTCACTTCTGGATGTCCATATCTGAGTAGAAGAGTCGTGGCGCAAATTTCCAAATTCCCGCTTGACCAGTTCCTTCCCACCAGTTGTGATACGTGGAAATAAATGTTGGCGTAAGTCCTAGATTCTTCTTAACCTGTCCCCGCAGCTCTTCCGGCAACTGGGTTTTCCCCTCAGATAAACACACAAATGTGAGCATGTGTTTGTATATATACATATATATATATGTATATATATATATATATACATATGTGTTCTCTTATATACATATGCACATATATATACATTTACTATAGTGTATGTTTATCTATATGTATGGATATATATCCATGCAAACATATATGCTTAGTCCATAGAGGTTTTTTATATAGAAATATCAAAATTCTATTCCATTGTTCATTTGCTTAAATCCACTCTCTAGTGAAGGATATATTTCTTTCAGTTTTGTTGGCAGACGACCTGTAAAACATAACTTCAGTGTTTCCTACATTATTTTAGAAGGCTAAAAATAAATAAGAACAAGTCGAGTCCCTTTTATTCTCTTCCTATATCAATAATATCATGACTTACTTAACTCTGAAGATCCACTGGCCTTATTACTAAATTCAATTTCTTAAAGCTGCAAAAGCAATGCAAGAAAAGCACTTCAGGGGAATTACTATGGTTTCTGGTGGTTAAAATCACTCAGTGTCTCTGTCTACTTCATCCTGGGATTGCTCAAGAAGCTAAAATGTTTCTTATGACACAAGAGCCAAGTTCTATAATGTCTCCTTTCACAGCAGAGTTGACTAAAAGCTTCCGTTTTCCCACATGGAGGTTTCAAGGCAGTAACTTTGCATAGTAAGGAAAGTTGCCATGTCATTTTCAGGAAAGTCAAACACACACACTGATGAAGCTGTTGACAGAGGTATAAGTGAATTATGGTTTGGCAAAGCATGAAGCCATTAAAGGAAAAATGTCCTCCAAGTCATCCCTAAGGATCAGCAGATTTTATACTTGACAGCTTTTCTTTCCTTAATGGAGTTTCAAAGGGAATTATAGTGGCAGAGTTTGCATTAGATGATTCTTTATTTAATGTGTTGAAATATGGCTCCCCATTGGAGTAAATTCTAGAGAGGCAGGGAATAAAGACCACGGAGGCTTGCCTAGAAATGGGAGTGAAATTCTACTTAAAATCCAACAGCCCCACGTGTCGTACGCATTATTTAGGGAGAAATACTTCCCTAAATGAGTCGTAAATTGGATGGTGCGGTGGTGTCCTCTCATTCTAAATTTTCTGAGTTTTTTATGGTTTTACAATAGACTATGTTAAATCTCTAAACAGAGTTTTAGGGATTTTCTGAACCTAATATTGACTTCACACAATTTGTTTTCATCATTGGGACAAGTTGTTTGCTTTACACCCAAGACACTTATCTATAGAATCTAAATAATACCACTGGCTTTAAAAGGATGAGAATTTCAAAAGGCTAAATAATAAAAGGAAACAAAATAAAAACACTTACTGTGTACCTTGTTTTGGCCATATGCTGTATTGAAGGTTCTATTTCACACTTAATCCTTTCAAGACCATAAGTGGCAGCCAATAGTCTTTCTTTCTTGGCACCAGAAGCAAAATATCTTAAAAAAAATTATGAGACAATGAAACAAGCTGTTATTTTGTGTCCTAGAGTGAATGTGGAGGATACTTATTATACTATTCTAGCTTTATTCAGAAATGCATAACTGACTTTATTCCAAAACCTTTCTTTCCAATAAGGTAGGTCAGAAAAATCTTTGTGGTCCTGGCTGAATTTATCCATCAAACAAAATGATATTTAAGTATTAACATTGATTGAGCATGTATAAAGCCTTTAGGCGTGATAGGTCAGCTGGTTGATTATTCTGCCGTGAGATCCATGTCTGTCATGATACCTTAACAGTCCAGTATCGTGTACAATACACAGGTGAATTGTACAGAACATCATCATCTTTTTATAGCTGTAAGTTATAAGGAGTAAGCATGGAGTCCTGGATAGAAGATACTAAACCAGTTTGGCTGAATTGACATAGAGGAGACCCCTATTAGAAATACATAAAAAATAAAATCAATTTATCTGGAATACTAAAATTGAACACTTGGGAGAATTTAGAGATATTCAATATTGATGTGGAAAATTAATTAAAATGTAAATTAGGGGATCTTGCTGTTAGGGGATGTCTCTCCCTATCTGGCTTTGTGCCATGGGCACTTGCTGGGTCTCAGGCTTACCTCTAAAATGGAATTATTGAAAACGTTTTTTAAATCTTCAGTTACTCTGTTTTCTCCAACTTTTATTCCTTTTTAATGCTCAAAAAATGTACTAAATTGAACTTTTGACTATGCATACATTTCTGCTGTTTATTTATTTGACCCAATTCTTCAACTAAAGTTGATTAGGGAGAAAGTGATTCCATTATAGAGACCACTGGGGAAGTAAAAAAGACAAGTGGAGTCAGTTTAACTTATTAACATAGTTAGTACATGGGCATTCTTGGCCATTTATGAGTTGTCTTATTCTTTCTTCTGAGTATCTGCCATATTTAATATATGCACCAATTACATGGCATTTAACAAATACATTGAATTGTCCTATTTTGTACCCATGCATCCTATAATTTTCACTGCCTAGATAAACTCCTTAGTGTACCTGATTGTAATTTGGCTATACTTATTATTCATACTTTTGTGGATAGCAGATATTGAAATAAAGCTTGCTGAATAAATGTTATTTCCTCATTTTTATTGATAAATATGTTTAAATGTAATTATTAGTTCAAATAAATACATTCCCCTAAAGCTAAATATCTATGAAACAGTGAAAGGTGGAATTGATAAGATCAGCAAATACAAATACAGCTCTTTCTATATGCAGGCATTATTGTTATTTGTGCAAGTGCTTAACACATATAATCTCATGATTTCTACCATACTCCTATGAGATCAGTGCCATGCTGAACCTAATTTCTTAGAGAGATTCAGCAAAGTCCTCATAGATGGTAAGTGGCAGAGCTGGAATTTAGACCAATGCAGTCTGAAACCAGAGCTCACTGTGTGAGCCTGAATATGAGAAATATCTGTATCTCTCTAAGTTAACCATTGAAAATTAGAAGAAATGATATTTTTTATAGTAAAACACTTTCTAGAGCAGAGTTGGCAAATTACAGTCTGTGAGCCAGTTTCAGCCATCCACCATTTTTTGAAATAGCTTTATTGGAATACAGCCATACTCATTTACATCTTGTCAGTAAGCTGACTTTGCATTACAACGGCAGACCTGAGTAGTTGCCACCAGAGATTGTGTGGCCTCCAAAGGCTGAAATACTTACTATCTGATTCTTTGCAGGAAAGGTTTACAGAGCCCTGATCTAGAGAAATCCTATGCAATAATCAACCTTCTTCCAGTAATTCCATAATAAGAAGATGTCACAAATAATGTGTATCCAAGTTCATTAAATCCATCCCAGAATTCAAAGCATACATACAAGGTTGTCCTTTTTTGCCTTATTTTAACTATCCAAACCATTTTATTATCTATGTCCTTTTCTTCTCATTTTTTTAAAAAATAAATATTTGCCTTACTTTCATATCTATAATATTACCATCTCCATTTTGACTTTCATGTTTATTAAAATACGTTTCATATCTTATGTTTATTAACATGTATCAATAGACAAGTGGCTTTCCTCATATCCTCTTGTGGTGATCCTAGGTTGATTTGCTCCCAAATCCAATCCCCCAATTCCTCCTTTGCTTCTATTACAGGGCATCTGATCCCTACAGGATGTATCTTACAGAATCCTCCAACAGCTGGCATCCAGAAAGGTTCAGTCAATGGAGAGCTTCTGGAGATGGGGAGGTAGGGAGAAGCCAGGGTACTTCACCCCCTTTCTGCAACACCTTCATAAGGTATCATGGTTCCAGCTTACTGGTTGGTAACAAGGATGGAGAGAATGGGACTACAGCACATGTGTTCCAATAACACCTTCTCTTGCCTCTTTAGATGGACCAGGCTTCCTCCCATGGCTAATTTCTGGACTGTTTCTCCATTCTGTCTGTCTTTCTCACCATCCCATTTCTTGTGTGACCATTTCCTTATATTTAAGTCCTTTGGGCATAAGTCACTGATGTGATTACTTTTTTTTTTTTGACATTATACAATTCTATTTAGTATGATCTTAGAAAGCAACTTCATTCTTAACATTTTATTAATTATCACACACGATTTCACCAAAAAAGGCCTGCAACAGTTCATTATTCAAGTCCTTCACATGTGACATGTTTCAAAAAATATACTACTGCTGGAGCAATCTGGCAAAATAAGCTTTCAAGGAACAACAACAGAAAGATGACTTTCTACTTGCTTTGAACTCTGTTCATGTACAACAGGTTGCCAAATGCCAAAGAAAAATATAAGCCTAACCTCACATTTTAGGTATGATGCATTTCGATTTAACAGAAAATATTTCAAAATTTTAGTCTTAAGGTGTAAATGATCACTGGACACTTTCAAATGAAATACAGTGTATGGGAATTTTTTTAGGTCTCTCTTTGTCATTTCCTCAGGCTTAAGTTAAATGCTCAGTAAGAATTCGGCACAAAGACAATATGAATGCCTCCCTTAAGATTCCTGTCTTTCCCCAGGGTAGAAACCAAGCATGGTTTGTAATGCGATACTGAAGTAAAAACAAATGATAGTCAATAGACATTTCCAGGTTTAGGGTCCAGAATACATTGTTTGGTCGAAAAAAGTTTTAATATTTATATTACATGAATGACACAGTTTCATTCATTCTATATAAAATATGATGGTTTTGTATTTAATTTCAAAAAATTTTTCAAAAAATTGATTTTAATTATAAAAAAATGTTTTTGTATTTATTTTAATTTAGAAAAAAAAAACATTTTGGGCGCCTGGGTGGCTCAGTGGGTTAAAGCCTCTGCCTTCGACTCAGGTCATGATCTCAGGGTCCTGGGATCGAGGCCCGCATCAGGCTCTCTGCTCAGCGGGGAGCCTGCTTCCTCCTCTCTCTCTGCCTGCCTCTCTGCCTACTCGTGATCTCTCTCTGTGTCAAATAAACAAAATCTAAAATAAATAAATAAATAAAAAATAAATTAAAAAAAAAAAAAACATTTCAAGACAGGGGCATCCAGGTGGCTAAGTCAGTTAAGCATCCTACTCTTGGTCTCAGCTCAGGTCTTGATCTCAGGGTCTTGAGTTCAAGCCCTGCTTTGGGCTCCATGCTAGCCATGGAGCCTACTTAAAATAATAATAATAATAATAATACATTACAGGACATAGAAGCCTCCCTTAAGGAACACTTACATGAATATATGACACCTTTCTACTATTAGAAATAGCAACTAGTGTTAGAAAATACTTCGTAATTTCTCTTCATGCTGAAGGTAGAATGGCATTAAGAATGTGTTTGGTTGGTCGAGGATTGACTGAATTTCTTCTTCTTTCCTACACTTACTCTCATTTTTCCAATTTCTCTTTATTCTCAGTCCCAATATGTTCTGTAATGATATCACAAGAGTATGAGTGTCGGAGTCAGAGACATCCAGGTACAAATCCCAAGTTCCCCACTTGGGACCTGGGAACACTACTTCCTTATCTGAGCTTCCATTTCCTCACATGCATAATGTGTGTAATAGTAACTCTTCTATGGGATTTTGTCAGGACAAAGTCACTTAAAAAGTATGTTAAGCTCAACAAATTTGTAAGCATTCAGTATATCTTAGCTCCCTTCACTTTCCTTCTACCCTCTTCCTCCCTGCTAACTTCCCTACTTTACATCAAAACCAACAAATGCAATGTATACATTTCTGTGTTAACTTGTCCTCCTTTCTGCTTGAATTGTCTCACTCTTAATATATCCACATGAAGAACTGGAGGAAAATACAAAGCGATATTTAAATTTGCATTTCTTTCTGATTTGAATTTATTACTGGAATAACTGTGGATCTACCCCTGGCTAATTTTGCCTTAAAAACGTATTTGGGTGGGCTACGAAGCGCTCCCTCCTTTACTCCAATCCATGCTAATCTCTCTTATACTATGACTACACAACAAGAGGCATACACAGCCAGATGTGAAGAGAGAAAGAGAGACATGTAGGTAAAGGAACAAGTTTCAAACATGACTCCAGAGCATTCTGGTGGCTTCTGCTCTTCAAGACCTGTAGGATGGGCCACTGGCTGGGAAAGCCATGTACCCAGGGCAAGTGTGAGGTTGTCGTAGGTGATACCCCGGGGATTCTATTAGAATAAGGTGTGTGTTGTCAATTATAGAGAGCTAACTCCTGGAGCTAATGAAGCCTACGAACAAAAGGTAACTTGTGAGTGTTCGGGAGTGAAGAAAAGGTACATTGATTCCTCAGGACTGAAAACCAATATTTAAAGGACATTTTTATTTTACTGACTTTTTTCAGTTGTGATAGAAAAATCCTACTTTGGACTGATGGTTCATGGAAGTGTGCCTGCCAGGACACACTCTTAGAGCTGTAACTGTGAAAACCAAAGGAAGAAAATCCAGAAAGAACGCTATAATTTGTGATGTCTCCATCCTTGGACGTGGAATCCAGGAAGATTTTGCTAAAACCTGGACCCCCCCCGTGTTGGACAGACTGGGAGTATCTGATTAACTGGGGGAGTTAGAACTGAGGATACCAATGGCAGCGATGGACTGAAGAATTGAGGACTTTTCCTTGCTGGAAAGAGAAATCATACAGAACTTCATTTTGTATTACATAGGCCCTTTGAGTCCTTAATCATTTATAGATGGGAACCCCCTAGAATGTGATACCAGCTTCTTGTCAAGCAAACAGATAAGGATATAGAGTTCATTCTAGCTAAGTATGAAAATGAATTGGGCCATAATTAGTACCCTGGCTACTGCAGAATATTTATACCTGTTAATGTTAGTCAGTCTCAATAGTCATTAGTAAGTTTTGTCCAGCTTTCACCAGAACAATAGATTAAAACCTCTGTTATTGGTTGCCTGGGTGGCTCAATGGGTTAAAGCCTCTGCCTTCGGCTCAGGTCATGATCTCAGGGTCCTGGGATCGAGGCCCGCATCGGGCTCCCTGTTCAGCAGGGAGCCTGCTTCCTCCTCTCTCTCTCTCTGCCTGCCTCTCTGCCTACTTATAATCTCTCTCTGTCAAATAAATAAATAAAATCTTAAAAAAAAAATTAAAAAAAAAAACCTCTGTTATCTATAATATCACTTGTGTTTTCAAATCGTATAGTTACTAGGGAGGTATGGTGAATTTGAATTCCCACCCAAGAGGCTTTTTCCAAGTTAACCTCATTTTCTCCTATTAAGTACCTCAGTTTGTTTTACCACACCATTTGCAAAATGCATAATTGTTGACGGTTTCTGACTAAACTGTCACATTGTATCAAAGAAATATCATTTGTTTTCATTGTGGCTGTACAATTCACAGTCATACTTTAATTTTGACTTGATTCTTTCCTATCTGATCGATGTATTACCATGTTGTCCAACTGGCTTGGTAGTTAGTTCTTCTGGGCAGAACCAGCAGAGGTAAAAGGCAGAAGAATGTACAAACCATTAAATTCTTGTTGTTGCTGTTGTTGTTTATTTGTTTGTTTTTACTTTTCTGCTGAGTCCCACCTAGATTTTCCATTTTAAGATTATGTAACCAATATAGTAAATTAGGCAAATACTTGGAGTCCATTCCGAAAACAATTCTATTCTTTATCCTTAACTGTCAGTTCAAACTTGGCAGTTTCATGGGACGCCTGGGAGGCTCAGTCTGTTAAGTGTCTGCCTTTGTCTCGGGTCATGATCTCAGGGTCCTGGGATCAAGTTCTGCATCAGCCTCCTTGCTCAGCAGGGAGCCTGCTTCTCCCTCTGCCTGCTGCTCCTGCTACTTGTGCTCTCCCTCTCTAACAAATTAATAAAATCTTTAAAATAAATAAATAAATAAAATTAAATAAATAAATAAAACTTGACAGATTCTTTCTGTGAGTCTGAAAGAAATCTCAGATTCCACACAATTTTTTTTTAAAACTTTATTATGGAATAATTGAAATACAGCAAATTGCATGTATTTAAAGTATACTGTTTGACTAGTTGTGATACCTGAAAGTATAAATGTGCACTTTCAAACCCATTATCACAATCAAGATAGTGAATCACTTCCAAAGTTTCATTATGCTCCATTTTAATCTCTCTCATCTTCCCTTTCTACCCTCTACTTCCATCTCCAATCAAGTACTGATCTACTTTTGTCACCATATATTACTTTGAATTTTCTAGAATATTATATAAATGAAACCATATAGCATGTAATCTTTTATTACTTTAATTCAGCATAATTATTTTGAGATTACCAATGTTATGGTGTGTATTGATAGTTCATTCTTTTTTTATTGCTGATTAGTATTCCATTGTTTGGATATACCACAATTTGCAAATCTAATTACTCATTGATAGAGATTTCTATTGTTTCCAGTTTTTTGTTATTACAAGTAAAGCTACTGTGAATATCCATGCACAAGACTTTTGCACATGTCTTTTGTAACTTTGTGTTAGGCAAAGATTTCTTATATATAAAATTAAAAGCACAATCTGTAAAAGAATGAATTAAAAACTGCTTTTTGAAAACACTGATAAGAAAACATAAAGCTAATGGTGAAGAGAAAGTATTTTCAAATTATATATGCATTGAAAAACTTATATACAAGATAAATACTTTTGAATATCAAAACTCAAAAGTAAGCAAACATTCATATTAAAAATCGGGAGTGATTTAAACAGATACCACCAAAGATGATATATAGATGGCAAATAGATGCATGAAAAGATGCTCACCAAAATTCATTACTAAGGAAATTCAAGTTAAAAACACAGAGATACCACTACACATTTAATAGAATGACCAAAATTAAAAAGACTGACCATATTGAGTATTGCAGAGATCACAGAACAACAGAGACTTTAATACACTGCTGGAGGAAATTTAACATGGTTTTAAGGACTTTAGAAAGCAGTTTGGCAGTTTCTTAAAATACTAAACATATATCTCCCACTCCTGATATTTACTCATAAGCAATGAAAGCATTTCCAGGGGTTCCTGGGTGGCTCAGTTGATTAAGCATCTGCCTTTGGCTCAGGTCATGATCCCAGGGTCCTGGGATCAAGCCCTGCATCGGCCTCCCTGCTCAGCGGTATCTGCTTGTCCCTCTCCCTCTGCCTCCTCCCCACCCATGCTCTCTCTCTCTCTCTCTCTCTCTCAAATGAATAAATAAAATCTTTTTTAAAAAGAGAAAGTATATCCATAATATTTTCATTACTCTCAGAAAATTAAAATTCCTCTGGTCATATTTTAGTCACCAAAAAATTGTCTTTTTAATGAGTGAAATTTTCATCTGCAGGTAGTTAATCAAAACTGTAAACTTCAAAGTTCAAAATTCCTCTCTCCCCAATCTCAGTCTTCCTTAAGGTTGTCACCTGAAGAAGCAAAGGATTGTGTGACTGGCTTCGTCTTATTCCCTCTCCTACCATTGAATCATCCTTCATCTTTGCACCACAAGCTGAGAATTCTGTCTGCTCTAGTGTCTGGTCCCAGAGAAAGAGGATAGTTTAGGAGTTTATGTGATAATATCAGGATATTTCAGGAGATTTGGTTTGTCTGGATGTGTTAAATGCTCAAAACTGACTTTTTTCCCTTTTTTTTCCTTTCCTTTTTTCCTTTCTTTGTGGGTTATCTCAAGACATATTTTCATATTGCTTCCAGTCACTGAAATGTCCCACTGCAGATCCCTGACATGGGTACTGCACTCTTTGGCAGGAGACCTGTGAATTCCAACAGTTTGGGGAACCCAGATAAGATGCCACTGTAGACAGGCTTCTTGGGCAGGATGTTAGCTGACTGCAGAACAACTTTCTCTGTGCATGGCTCATGTCTCATCCACAAAGAGTGCTTCTGCATGGTTTGGCTTATGTGACTCTGGGAGTCCAGCTTATGGCCAAATGGTTACCTTTCCTCAGAACTAACCTCAGCCTCTCAAATGAATGGGTCAAACATAAGTTAACTGTAGCCCTTGAACTCCAGGAAAAATTTCAAGTTCTCTCTAAGACTTGAGATGAAAATAATGTACGACCAATCTTTCCTCCCTGCGGATTAAGACCAGGACCCTCTATGGCCTTCTCAAATGTACTGATACCTGACTTCAAGATTTATCATAAAGCTAATGTATTTAAGACATGTATTATTAGCATAAATGATTTATTGAAAAAAATATTGGAATAGAATATAAAGGGCCCAGAAGTAGATCTACACATATACGGTCAATTAACTTTTGAAAGGGTCCAAAAGGCAATTTACTAAAAAAAAAAAAAAAAAAAAAAAAAGTAATCTTTTCAACAAATGGTGTTGAAACATTCGATATCCATATGCAAAAAAAATTTACTTGAATTCATAGCTTGATCCATATACAAAAATTAACTAAAATGAATTATATGCAAATATGGACTCTAAAAATTATAAAATTTCTAGAAGACAATGAAAGAGAAAAACCTTTGTTTCCTTGGGTTAGGCAAAAATTTCTTAGCTATTCAGTTGAAAATAATATAACGCTGTACACAACTATAATTAGATAATAAAAAAATTTGTAAAATCCTTAGCTATAGTGCCAAAAGCATAATCCATAAAAGAAAGCAATAATAAACTGGATTTTATCAAATTCAGAACTTCTGCTCTTTGAAAGACACTGTGAAGATAATTATAAGTCAAGACTAGGAGAAAATATTTCAAGTCACATACTGAAAAAGGGCTTGGATCCAGAATACATGAAGAACTCACAAAAGTCAATAAAAAGAAAACAAACATATTTAAAAATGGGCAAAAGATCTGGCCAGACACTTCACAAATAAAGATATACAAATGACAAATAAGAATATGAAAAGATGCTTTAACATCATTAGTGTCTAGGTCTTTAGGAAAATGCAAATTAGCATATTAGACTGGCTAAAAAGAATTTCTTCAAATTGACTTTACCAAGTAAGTATTGATAAAGATGTAAAGCAACTGAAACTTTCATACATCATGGGTGGAAATGTAAATGGTAAAATCTCTTTTGAAAATTCTTTGGAAGTTTCTTAAAAAATTAAATATGCACCTATTTTATGACTCAGTCAACTAACTCCCAAATGTTGGTTCAAAAGAATTCAAAGTTTCAGTCCACGCAAAGACTTACATATGAATATCCATAGCAATTTTATTTGCCGTAGGCAAAACTGTAAACAAGCCAAGTGCCCACCAACAAGTGAATGCGTACACAAATTGTGATTTATCCATACATCAAAATTCTACTCATCAACACAAAGAAATGAAGTATAAATACATGGAACAGCATGGACATTATCTCAAAATCATTATGCTAGCATGGAGGGGAAAAGAGAGTATATGTTATATGATTTCACCAAATTTTAAAAACTGAAGACAATAGTGACAGAAAGTAGAGCAGTGGGTGCCTGAAGGTAGGGGAAGTGACTGAGTTTCTTGAAACCAAAGTCAACATAAAGAAAATATTCCTCATTCCCAAAGTGCCTTTCTATCCTTTGATGATTCCTTCCATTCTGCCCTCATATACTGTTCCCTCTACCAACATACAATGAAAAATTGCAGCTTGTTGCAGGTCATTTGAACATCAGTAAAACTGCTCAAAATATTTTTAGGGCATATTACAGAAATCATTAAAAGCCACTCATTCCCAGGCTTGGCACCTGCAACCTGTGTGTCAGAAGCAGCCCTTTGGGTGTTAGATTGGCCATCTGGGCTGACCATAACTTGACTCATAGCTCCAGGAACACAGTGATGCCCTTTCCTGCACTGACTACTGAAAGCTCAACACACTCAGCTTGCTGAACAAAACCACCCACCAGCAGTAAAAACACCAGTCAGAGGTAGGCGCTCCCCAAGCATCCCAGCACGGCTCAGTTCCCTTGCCCTTCTCATCTGGGTGCCCGTGGCTCTCTGCCATTGGATTTGTGACTGAGTCACCACTTCCAAACTGTGTAACACCGTGCGAAACACCTTGGGGCTCAGAACCTCATTTTGCTTACTTGTAGCATGGAGAATATCATACCCACCTCATGAGGGTGGTTTGAGAAGGATGCAGTGAGCGACATACCCAGGATCGATTTTTCACAAAAAGCATCATTCATCTATCATTACAGTTAGAACAATAACAAGATGCACTGGTCCAAAGAGGCTGCTGGGCTTGGGTTGTAGGATGTCCTTTACATGTCAGAGGACGGTCCTAAAACCTGCTTGCACTCATATTGTTGCCATTTCTAACAAAATAACTAAATACCTTTAAAAAAAATTAGGTCACTTTTACCTGGGAGATCCGTGAGTAGTAAAGCACATTGTGATAGGCAAACTTCAGAGCCATTTTAAGTACAATCAGCAGAATAGACACAAGGAAGAAACACAGTGACTATGCTATGTGGAAGAAAACCTTCTTGAACAAAACGTCTCTTGCTCTGTTACAGAGATTCAGAGTCTCACTGATTAGAATAAATTAGCACTAGTAGTGCTCCCATGAGATGGACTGAAGACTGGCTGACACGCTCATCAACACAGAGTAATGATAAATGACAGTGCGCTGAGTTGGGGTGATGTGATTAATAGAATCTATAGAAGTCCAGTCTGCCTCTTACTTGGCTTAATATTTTCCTGAATGAATTCAAGAAGCAGATATTTTAAAGCACATCAATTTAAATGAATAGGAAGTAGTGGTGGTGACAGATGTTTTAAACCCTCAAGAAGTCAAGCAGAAGATAATATTCCTTTGGCCCTTATGGGACTGACTTGTTTACAAAGGGTTTTCATATTCTTTTGTTTATCCTTCTTACTGACATAATGACTTGGGCAAAGCTGGTATTAACCCCATTTTATAGTGGAAAACCCAAAATTCAGAAAGCTTGGGTCACTGGTCCATAGTCGAATAGCTAGTGCGTTTCAGAGGTGGGTCTATATTTTAGAGCCTCTGCTGTATTTTTATCTGCTGGGCACCTATTCCCTATTCTAAAAATAATATCCTGATTTTGTTTCGGAAGAACCACTCCTCCTCCTCCTTTCAGTCACGTAGCATTAATGTGGCTCACACCACTCACGGGTTCCAAGTGTGTTTTGGAACTCCTACTAAATTTGTCAAGGAAAGGGGGGAATCTCTTTTTTTTTTTTTCCTTTCCTAATAAGTTGCTTAGTGGAAACAGGTGTATCGAAAGTATGTCATATGGAAAACGTCTACCCAGCAACTCCAAATTAAAGAAGAGTAATGCCAAACAAAAAAGGGGGTAGAGGAGGAAATGGGGGGTTGGGAGAGAAAGGGGTCATTGGGGTCATTGTTTGAATCTCTTGATTGTAGCATCCAGCTCTGCCCAAAACCAGACCTACTCTTGAACTCTAAGTTATATAAACCAATAAATTCCTTCTTATTTTGTTTAATCTAGCCTGCTTTTTCTTTCTGTCACTTTTACCTGACTAATCCAGATAAGAGTTCAGATCTTGTCAGCATTCCTTCAGACTTCAGATTTCAGTGTTCCTCACTACACTAGAATTCCTCTCTTGGAAAAAAATAAATGACATAAAATTATGATCATATTTATTAAGTACTTTGTATATGCCACCTACTCTTCTAACTACATGGGACTCTTTTAATCCTTACAACAACCCTATGAGTTAAAATGTAGAATCATCTGATGAATAAGCACCACACAGAACAAGTAAACACATATAAATACCAAATACATGGAGAAGCCGGGATTTGGACCCACTCAGTCTGGCCACAGAGCCAATGCCTTTTATTGTGAAGCTATACTCATTATTTTTTTAAAACCTGGATTATTCTCTGATCAATATGAGACCAGTAGTTGAGTAAATACTAGTTTCTAGTCTGCCTCTAAACTTTCAGTCTGCCTCTTACTTGGCAAAATCCAACTGGGATGAAAAGTCCCTCCTCACGTGATTTGCTTTTTTTACTGCATATTCTTAGTTACCACTGAGTAATGAGCCATGGGAGCTTTGATAAAGCTGGTACTCCAGTCAGAACAACCACATCGTATTATATGTTTTTAAGACTCTGTGTGTTCCTGAGGCCTCAGCTTCCCCACAAACAGGCTGTGGATACTCTGTGCAGCCAACCAAATTCACCAGTGGTATATAGCCTGTGCTACCAGTTCCTCTTTGGGCCCTCCCTTGACTGTGATCCAGTGACACTGAAACGCACCAGTGAAATCCCCTCATACATTTTGCTTGAGCATTGCACCATGCCTCCCAGTGAAAACACTTCCCCACAGGCCCTTACCTGCTCTCAGTACCCCCACCTGCTTGGTTGAGTCCACTCCTTTGGAGGTTCTCGTCTATGGACCCTTGCATGGTGTGCCACGCCTCCTTCTTCCAGGACCTGTGAGTAGGATAAATTTATTCCACTCTCAAATGCCTTGCTATAGTGTTTCTCCATGTCCACACTAGACCGATCTCCAAAAACCCTAATTTAAAATAATAGAATTGTTCCTTACAACACATATGCATGTCTTAAGATTTTTTTTTTTTCTGTCTTCTACCCCTGGATTCCTTTTCACTGTCTGCCAGGTCATGCCTAGGTTTACTTAATCTGGAGTCAGAGGACAATGACCTCAACTAATTACTTTGAAATAGAATTTTACATATTACTGAATGTGTTCCCACAAATGTCATTTCATTTGATCCCCCAACAGATCCTCGAGGTAGGCCAGGCAATAAAATCCTTATTTGTGGGCGCCTGGGTGGCTCAGTGGGTTAAAGCCTCTGCCTTCAGCTCAGGTCATGATCTCAGGGTCCTGGGATCGAGCCCCGCATCAGGCTCCCTGCTCGGCAGGGAGCCTGCTTCCTCCTCTCTCTCTGCCTGCCTCTCTGCTTGTGATCTGATCTCTCTCTCTCTGTGTCAAATAAATAAATAAATAAAAATCCTTTAAAAAAATCCTTATTTGTGAAGATGAGAAATCTGAGACTCAGTATAGGTCTTGTTCAGGGTCATCCCACTGTTGGGTAAGGAGACAAACCAGCTTCCCTTCCACTAAACCATCTCACTTTAAAAAAAAAAAAGATTTTATTATTTTTTTGAGAGAGAGAGAGAGAGAGCAGAGCAAGAGAGAAAGCACGAACAGTGGGAGAAGAGAAGAAGGGAGGAGGAGCAAAGAGAGAGGGAGAAGGAGGCTTCCCACTGAGCAGGGAGCCTGACATCAGCTCGATCCCAGGACCCCCAGGATCAAGACCTGAGCCTAAGGCAGATGCTTGACCAACTGAGCCACCCAGGGGCCCCAACACCATCCCACTTTTTATTGCTTTCTTGGGTGAATTATGTTTGCTTTTAAATCTCATTTATAAAATATGACCCATTTCTATCTCCTCAGCTATGTCCAACCCCAAGTTCACTATCTTCATCTCTAACCCATTCTATGATGTCACTGACATCTTTATTTGCCCTTTGGATATTTCTACTCAAGTTTAGTGGCCTTCTTTGTTGTGATCCACCTCTACTTTCTATATACTTCCCTGTGGATGGACTTTAGCATTTCAAGCCACGATCCACTTTGGCAATCTTTAATTGGATATGACCAGCACCAGTCTTCTTCCTGATCCTCACTCATTCAAACTGCTCTCCACCTTCCCCAAAACCTTCAGTCACTCACTCCCATCCTCCCCAAACCTCTCACCTTGAACCTGCAGAATAGTAACCCGGCCACAGGTGGTAAGGACTCCTAGCCCATCATTTCTAACAACTGATGGCATTCTTTTCAATCTGTCATAAAAAAATCAGAACATACATGTGTATCACCTATGTGCTTCACACACAGAATAAGGAGACACCTATATATACAGGCCTCATTAAATTCTACTGACAAGAAAGGTCATCAAGATGACATGACCAGTGGTTGACCTGTGAGCTAGACCCCCACAATCAAAAGCTCCTCACCCCTCCCCTGAACTTGGAATGTAGATTCTGCTTGCCTTTCTTACTTCCAGAAACTGTCTCAAGGATATAACCTTTAGATAATAATATGGTGTTGGAACAATCCAAATGGTATCTTTATTGAACTCAGTTAAGGCCTCCATATAAATTTTTAAGATTTGGCAGGCAGATGCAAAGATCTACTTGTCTTACAGCTGCCAAAGCAAGTGTCATGTGTAAGTTCCCTTGCTTATTAAACCTGCCACCTACTAATCTGGAATGGCCTGCCTTTTTTTTTGGTCTCTCCCTGCCTTCCATATATGGAGAGCAGCTTCAGATTACACCTGGGAAGTTCCCAAAGAGGTTGGGAAGCTCCCAAGTTGGGTTGCGAACTGACATCTACCCAGTCCCAGATTCAACATTAAACATTTTTCACTCTCCAAGAGAGTATACTCACATGGTATTCTATAGCCTTAAAGTTTACAGTACCATAGAATTAAGAGGAATCTGACGGATGAGGAAACTGAGCCCCAGAAAGATAAGGAGGACCTCTACCACTCAGGGAAGGCTTATTATTATAACCTGCAACACCAAAATTGTAGTGGCACAACACAATGCTACTCTATCTCTCGCTCATATCATAGACCAATTTAGGATGGTAGATCATACGTTAGGGGCCTAGGGTCTTTCATCTGAGCCCTTGGATTCCTCTTTTTTTAAACTAGTGGTTGGAGAAAGAAAAGTACATGAAACAGGAGGTTTTAATGGGCCTGGACCAGGAGTACATCTTGCCAGCTCACATTTCATTGACCAGAGCTCAGTTACATGGACACATCTGACAGTAAGGGAGGCTAAGAAATATAATGAAGCTTTTTTCTTTTTTTTTTTAATTGTAGCCATTACCTGGTTTATGGGTTGCCTTCAATATTTTACTTTAAAAAAAATCCATCTAGAAATTTGTAATAAAGAAATCAAGTCATATGGTATTAGAAGTACCTGAACAGAGATACATGTCTATTGCTTTATAGTCTGATATTTTTACCCCTTCTATTCAATCACCATTGAACCCCCTCCCATTTCTGAAATGGTCCAAGCCATTCCATGTAAACCTTTTCATCTCCCCTTCTTATGTTACCATTTTTGCCTCTTAAAAGTGCCCTCTTATATAAATTTCTCCACAATCTCCCATCTCTTCCTACTCCCTATGGGACTTCATTGCCATAGTGATCCTGTTTTTCTCTCTACTCAGGTGTCCCAGTTGAGAGTAGACCCCAAGGTATTTGAAACACCGACTGAAATAAAGGTACAATACGGAAGTTGCAAACAGTTTTCTAGTTTTTAAGATTAAAGATTTTAATTCCTCTTTGATGCAGCTAATTCTCCCCTCAAGAAAAATCATTTCAAGTAGGCTCTTCAATTATTCAAATATTAAGTCAGAAGTTAAACTGTGGTGCAAACATTAACTTCAATACCTATGTTTTACATGGATCATATGATTTTATATGTTACTGAAGTAAGAACTGTGTTTCAGAGTTTCTTGGTTTTAGATGTGTAAATTTGCTTATCATAGCAGTTTTCTATTTCTTTTCTGTTGAACAATTATCACAAAATAATGACAACACAAATTCATTACCATGCAGTTCTATAGTTTAGAAGCCTGACGCGGTCTCACTGGGCTAAAATCAAGGTGCTGATAAGGCCACCTTCCTTTCTGGGGTTCTAGGGGGTGTGTCTGTTTTTTTTCATTTTCTATCTTCTGGAGGCCACCCATATCCTCAGCCGTGCCCCCTTTCCATCTGCAAACTCAACAACATCACACCTGTCTGTCCATTCTGTACTCATTCCTCCCTCTGATTTTCTTAAGCTTCCCTCTTGCACTTATAAGGATCTTCATTATTATATTGAGCCCAGTGGATGATCCAGGATAAAAGCTCTATTTTCAGGTCAGTTGATGAACAGCTTTAATTCCCCTTTGCCATGTCAGGTCATACGCTTACTTGCAGTTTAGGGATTAGAACATGGACATCTTGGGAACCATTATTCTGCCTACCAGTTATTGTGTTGGGAGAGGTACTGAAATGGGGAGATGGAGTTCAACTCTACATGAATGGAGACTTGTAAGGCACTGACCCAAATTACTGTGTATCCTTGTAAAAGTGAGATGCAGGCAAGAAGATGGCACTGAAATGTTAGTATCTGTAAAAGAGAAGGGCCAGAGGGGAGAAGTGGAAATAACTGCTCTTATGAAAGCCTTTATAAGTCTCCTAGCACAAGGAGTGTTGATCCAGCACAAGTCTGGAAATTTGAAAAATAAGTCTGGGGATCTGAGAAATAATTGAGGTCACTCTTCTGATGGATCTTAAATATCTCAAGCCCATTGTTCAGAGGATGGAAGCTACAGCTGAAACTTGGTCTGAAAAAATTAATTCCACTTCAAAATCTCCTCAGAGACTTCAAAGTATATATCTTTATCTACATATCTATCCCACTGTTTTAATTCCTCTATGAATTTAAAGTTCCTTCTATCATTAAACATGATCAGAGCAACCAAAAAAGCATTCATTTGACTTCTGCTTCTTTTGTTTCTGTATTTCAAGATAGAATTTTGAAGTATTATTTTTTGCTCTTGTACATTCTGCTATCCCCTCATTCATTTAAGCTTCAGTAGCTTGCTCTGTACATCCTCGCTTAGTGGAAATGTTGTAAGAGTACTGAAAGCAGAAGTTATTGGAAAGACATCTCTCTAGCACTTTCCCAAAACCAAACCCACTGACAAAATTCAGGTATGTTTCCTAGAGAAAGAAAGAGAAGAAATTTGACTGAAGATCTGGAAAAGAAGATCTGGAAAAAGACCTTTCTGAAGACCAAGATAAGAAACAGATGTCTGTGGGTTTCATTCGGAGCTCAAGCCTATACACCGCTTCAGGTAAATACCTCAAGAGGAGACCAGACTTTACGAAGGGGTTATTCCACATCATTCTTAGAAATTTTAGCCATGGGGCCCCAGCCTCAAAAGATGCTCGTGCTTTAGGTATGACCCAAAGCGGCAGAACCAATTGGGATTCCTGGATGTCTCTACAGTGATTTGTGTCACTGATAACAGATAACAAGAAGGTATCTTCAGGACCTGGACACATACATTCCTATGAAATCCCCAGTGCATTGCACTTCTCTGGAGAAAGGGGGCAGCCACAATGATGGGGATGGATTGCCTAGTCCCTTCCCAATCACTTCTTTCCAGCAAAAGGTAAGGGAATGCTCAAAAGTGAGCTAATTTTAAAAAGCAAGGGATGTGCTATTTCATGTTAGTTTATTACCTGGCTTTAGTTCCCTTCTACCCTTTTCTCCATGATTTTATTGTAAGTGATAGGTTGTCTAAAAATACTGCCTCTGAATCATTACAATTATAGCACAGGCCCTAACTCTGCAACCACCCCCAGTGAAGGAGTCAAAATAAATTGTCACTTTGTTTTCTCGTATCTACCAGTAATACTTTTCTGAATATGTTCTCTCTATAAGGTTCTCTCTATAAGGTCACTAATGATCTTCTTGGGTTGCAGGTACAACCATGACCTCAACAGGACAACAACTTGGATGTTCAAACTGAAATAATTTTGTTATGTATATAATATGTACATATTATATGTATAACTTCACTGGGGTATATTACATATCTCATCTCAGTGAAGGATTCATGACCATCTTAGGCACTGAGAGCCCAGACTGCAGCAAGGAAAGTTAGAATGAATGACTGAGAAAACAACTTCTCTCTTTAGCCATGGAGATGAGGAGTACCTTTTGCTCCTCTCACAAAAGTATCATAACAATAGAATTGGCCGATTTTTAGAAATAATAGCAAGAAAAGGAAAGAAATATCTGGAGTATTTTTGGATTTGAATTACTCAGAAATAAGCCATCCAATGATTTTTATTGTGTCATAGGAGATGCTGAATTCTGCTTACGAAAAGGGGAGTCTTCTGGGTCATTGTATTGTGGGGTCAATCCTAGTTTTGATTGATAATCATTAAAATATTATTATTTGCATATCAGACGCTTTTAAAGTTCTTGTAGATGAATGTTGGTAAAGTATTTGGAACGAAATAGAGAGGATGTGTGCAAAGCAGCAATGATAAGAAATTCATGCTTACTGCTATGTGATAAGTACTTTTCTGAATATATTACATGTATTATCTCATTTAATTTGTCCGATCAAAACAATAGCAAGAAATTACAAATAAAACCATGGAGAATTTAAGCTCATCATTTCTATTTAGGAATAACATTAAACTATTGTTATTGTGCCATCCGTACTATTTTCTAGCATCTACATTATAAATTGGCAAATATTTCAATAGTACCTCACATCAATGAAATTACTATAAATTTTATTGTACATATAGCTGTTAAAACCTGAATGTCCTTAGATTTTTATTTAAATATTTAGAAACATTAAATAATATGAATGGAGACATTCATAGATAGTGTTCAAAATCCAAAAGAATAAGACCCATTTTTTTTCACTTTATTCTGGTACAAAATATTTAAATACAATACCCCTTTCTTTTCTGGTTAATTATTCTCAGTGACATTTTGAGATCAGAATCAGCATATAATTATTCTATCTCTAAAACCCCTGAAATTAAAGTTGAGCTGACAAAAGAATATTTAAATCTAAGAACTTTTGAAAAATTACCTCTAAGTGAGTCAGCTAGAACTAACTTTATTAAGATTTTAATTTTTTAAAAAAATCTTTGATTCTTCAAGGTGAATAAGAGGTCTGTGATATTGAAAAAACTTATGGGATGGTACAGAGAAAATCTGTGACTAAAAAAATGAAAGTAAGGTATTCTGAAATGTTGAGCATTAAAGGAAACTAAGATCCATCTCCACTGGCCTTCTTCCAACTCCTTAATTGCAGATTTTGCCTACTTCAGAGATCTCCCATAAGCCACTTCCACTCCCTAGAATCCTTACCCTGCCCCAAACTCCCCTCAATTCTTTGCCTAGTTTCTACTTTTTCTTCCAGTCACTTCTTCTGGCAAGACTTCCAGACCTCTCAAGCTATCTTATGCCTCCCCATTAGATGCTCTGATGTAAGCATCCATTTCCACAGCTTTTACTCATATTTTTAGCTAGGCAAATTTTTGTTTGTCACCTTTACAAAATTGTAAGATCCATCTCATGAAAGCAAGTGCTATGTTGCCCTCGTTCCCTGCTGTAATCTCCAACCCTCACCATTATGTTCACAATATAGCATATGTGCCATAGATATTTAATGAAAAAATGAAGATGATAACAGGAATTTTGAGAGAAAAAAATTAAAGAGATTATCATTAATGAAATCAATAATGCAAAAGATATTTTTATTCCCCATAATTCTCTATCAATAAATAATAACAAATTTCTTTATTCAACAAATATTTATGGAGCACCAGATCTATGCCAGGAAATGATGGTGAACCAGACCCCATCTCTGCATTTAGGGTATTTGTAAGTCAATGGGAGGAACATATAGTAAGAAACAATTATGAAGTACTGTGATGAGCATTACAGTAGGGCAAGGACAGAGCACCATGGAAGACAGTCAGAGGGGTATCAATTCCAGTATCTAGTGCTATGTTACAAATCACCCAAAAGGCAGTGACTAAAACAATTTGTTACTTTTAAATTTCATACTTTGGTGGGTCAGCCATTTGAGCAGAGCATAGACAGGATGGCTTGTCCCTATTCCATGATGCCTGAGATCTCAGCTATCATAATTAGAATTGCTGAGGACTGGAACTTCTGGAGCCTGGCCACATACTTCTCTCTGTCTCTGTCTGTCTGTCTCTATCTCTGTCTCTGTCTCTATCTCTTTTTCCACTCTCTGCATGTTGCTAGCTTGGGATTCCTCATAATATGACAACTGTAGTAGGACATCTTATATGGAGGTTCAGAGCTGTAAGAGGCAATGTTTCAAGACACTAGGAGCAAACATTACCAGTCTCTTATAATCTCCTATAATCTGGGTCTTTGGTCAAAGTGGGCATGAATGAGAGGCCCATGCCAAATTTCCATCACGTATCTTGAAAAGGAGCAGTGTCAAACATCCTGTGGCCATCTACAATCCACTGCAGTACTTAACTCAGGCTTGGGGGGTTGTCAAGAGAGTGTTTGCGGAGGGCATAAAATCTCTTCTGACACCTACAACAACTCTGAGTTAAGATGAAGAAGTAGAAGGTAGAAGAGGGGAGGCAATTCAGGTGGAAGTCAGTATACGAAAAGTCTTAGTGCAAGAGTACTCACAGTCTGGCTAGAGGGAGGAAGAGCTGGGGTAGGAAGGAAGGGACACTGTGGTGGTGAATGATAAAACTGATTAGAATAATAGTGATGTATTTATGAAAGATCAAACAGCTCTTCTCTCAATATATCTGTGATAGTGGTCAGGATGAAGACAGTAAGTAGTGTGTACAGGAAAAAGAGGATGGATTTGGGTATGCAAGTTCAGAAGGACAAAATGTCCAATCCAGACTCTGATACTCTCTAACTGTACCATCTTGGACAAGTTCCTTGAGCTCCCTGAGCCACACTTACTACAACTCTAATAGGATGAATCATTTCTCTTCATCATGGTATATCATATTAGCTATTTTTGTAGCTAATATTTACTACACATGCGAGGTATTGGCTAAAGACACATATCGTCTTATTAACAACCCTGTACAGTAGGTAATTTCATCTCATTTTCTAAGAAAGAAAACAGGCATAAATAGGAAAATTCTTTTCCTGAAGTTTCCAAAGTTTCAATGGACCATGAAGTCAGCTAGTCTGGCCCCAGTTCTTTAACCAGTTCTTAACCAGTTCTTTATGTTTCTATGCAGATAAAATAAGATGTCCATTCTAAAGGTCTACCTCAGAATCTAGCAACCACTAGAGGTATTCAATACATGATAACTTTATCATTTGAATATGATACCTACCTCTTAATACCATGTCTTGAAGATTCTTAGGAGCATGTCTAATATTGCAACCCAGTCTTTGTTAATAGCAAATTTCATTAGTAGACAGACTCAGAAAGTCATTCAACTGGCATTGAATTCCAGCTCTGTACAATTCTGTTTTGCTCTATGATGTGAGATGCATGGATAGAGCAGCTGGGATCTCTGCTCAGTTCACTGCAGTGAACCTAGGCTACAGTGTAACCTAGGCTACAGGTTCCATCAGTGACAGATTCTGAGGCAAGGATTCAAACATAAATAGTTTATTTGGGAGGCAATCCCAGGAAACAACCACAGAGAGTGGGAAGCAAAACAAGGAAGTAAAGAGCGCCCAAAAGTACATTCTCTAGCCTTTGGGCAATAGAACTTTACTCCACAGGCAGAAAGTCAAGAACTTCAGAGTTACCTCCTGCCAAGGGGCAGAGAAGCTGGGGTATCCATTCCTCAACTTCCGACCCATCATTAGCTATAGGCTGCTTCTGGGGCCATTAATTCTCTAGCACTCAGCCCACCTTGCTATTGAGCCAAAAGCACGTGAGCAGCCAAACAGCCCCCAGACCTAGAGTCAGAGATGTTCAGAGTTAAAAACATTCTGTGTGTGGAAGCCAGACTGGGCCAAGGGCCTATGGAAGGGGCCCTGACAGTATCTGCAATGATAGGCATGTAAGCACAAGAATAATACAAGTTAGAATGTGAAAAATGCTCCAGTATTATAAGGACAAATGAATGCTACAAATTCTCCCTGCTTAAAATAAAGGAAAAGATAGCCCTTCCCTTCTTAGAGCATTCACTTTAGAAAACTTGTCATTTCTACTGCCCATTTCTTGACTGGGTTATTTGTTTTATGGGTGTTGAGTTTGAGAAGCTCTTTATAGATTTTGGATACTAGCCCTTTATCTGATATGTCATTTGCAAATATCTTCTCCCATTCTGTCAGTTGTCTTTTGGTTTTGTTGACTGTTTCCTTTGCTGTGCAAAAGCTTTTAATCTTGATGAAGTCCCAATAGTTCATTTTTGCCCTTGCTTCCCTTGCCTTTGGTGAGGTTCCTAGGAAGAAGTTGCTGCGGTTGAGGTCGAAGAGGTTGCTGCCTGTGTTCTCCTCGAGGATTTTGATGGATTCCTTTCTCACATTGAGGTCTTTTATCCATTTTGAGTCTATTTTTGTGTGTGGTGTCAGGAAATGATCCAGTTTCATTTTTCTGCATGTGGCTGACCAGTTTTCCCAACACCATTTGTTGAAGAGACTGTCTTTTTCCCACTGGACATTCTTTCCTGCTTTGTCGAAGATTAGTTGACCATAGAGTTGAGGGTCCATTTTTGGGTTCTCTATTCTGTTCCACTGGTCTATGTGTCTGTTTTTGTGCCAGTACCATACTGTCTTGATGATGAC
>LNAC01000005.1:8136170-8197570 GCA_002007465.1 Ailurus styani | reverse complement strand
CAAACTATGGAAAGAACCTAGATGTCCATCAACAGATGAATGGATAAAGAAGATGTGGTATATATATACAATGGAATATTATGCAGCTATCAAAAGAAACGAAATCTTGCCATTCGCAACGACATGGATGGAACTGGAGGGTATTATGCTGAGTGAAATAAGTCAATCAGAGAAAGACAATTATCATATGATCTCTCTGATATGAGGAACTTGAGGGGCAGGGTGGGGGGTTGTGGGGGGTAGGGAGGGAAAAATAATGAAACAAGATGGGATGGGGAAGGAGACAAACCATAAGAGACTTCTAATCTCATAAAACAAACTGAGGGTTACTGGGGGGTGGGAGGGTAGGGATAGGGTGGATGGGTTATGGACATTGGGGAGGGTTTGTGCTTTGGTGAATGCTGTGAAAGATGTAAGCCTGATGATTCACAGACCTGTACCCCTTGGGCAAATAATAAAAATAAAATTAAAAAAAAAAAAAAGAAAAAAAAAGAAAACTTGTCATTGTATTTCCCCACGATCCCATAATGTTTTTGAAAGCAAATTTCAAATACTTGTATTTTTATTTTCTCCTCTGTCTTCCTAGATATAACCCTGTACGTGGAAAAACTTGGCAGTATGTGGTGTATAAACTGACCCCTACCTAATTCCACATCTCTGCTGGAAGGGACGTCACCACAGGCCATGGCACATAACAAGCCTAACTTTGAGACACTCAGAATCCTCAGACAGCAGGAAATCCTTAGTGATCCCAGGAGAAGAACAACGTCCTGACAAGCAAAGCTGTTTGGGCAGCCCACCCCCAGTGCTGTCAGAGACCAAAGCAGAGCATTTATAAGGGAAAGATGAAAAGCTGTGATTTTCATCACACTAAGAAAACTGTGAAGGCCATTTTACAGACGAGAGATGTTCTGTGTCAATAAAAAAACAAAACAAAAAAAATTCAAAAGGACAGTTAGAAAGCGAGGAAAAACAATGCAGATGTAAATAGTAAGACAGAAATTATCTCAGCACTTGAAATCTCTTTCGAATCTTTCCTACTTTATTGGGAGCTCTCACCCGGGGAAACGAACGGTCTCTGTACTCTCCCAGTAGACAATTTTCTGGGGCAATCGGCATTGGAAGCGAATGAGTTATTGTTCAGCAATAGCTATGGTGGAAGGAGTAAGCATTTCTGATTTTAAAGTAACAGGCAAAATGGGTCTATGTCTATGATTCATAAGCCACGCTAATAGAAAGCCAAATAGCTAAATTATAGTCAATGATTTGTTCTCTGTCTTTGGGAAAAATCCATCATAGACTTCGGGTTTCAGTGACTTCATTTTTCACATGTGAGGCATTTCTCACCTAGTACTTTTCAAGGGCGTCATAATTAATTCAACTTTCATTTGTTTGTGGTACAAATGTTTACTGGATTCTTGATAGATGCCAAGCCTGACACTTGACTCCAGGGACTCAGTATTGAAAAGACAGGGACCTACTCTCAGTAAGCTAAATAATCAAGCAAATAATTAAAAGTAAATAAGCCAGCACAGTACAATGCAGGAAGAACTTCACTATGGGGTGATTACTGATCCGACTCAGCAAACATTTATTAATCGCCTCCTTGTGCCAAGCAATATGTTAGATGTTGCTGAGGAGACAAAATAAACCACCGTTGTTGTGAACAGGAGATCATCCAATGCCAAGATGTACCGCCATCCATTCATAATTCAAGGTATGTCCTACAGTGTGGACAGACACCTAGAGATTTACAGATAACACCCGCTGCTCTTCCAACACAACGCAATTAAGGCCATTATCTTTGGGTGTATGCGTGTCGTGAAGGATTTCTCTGCAATAATTATTACCAATGTCTTTTTAAAGATTTTAAAAGTATTTCAGATCATGATGAATCCCACATTCACTTTCGTTTACTAACGTGGTCGTGAATGGAAAGAACTGTTGCCGTTCATGTTTTATCACTTTTTACTACTTTGAAGGATGCATAAAGTTTGTCTTTTCTTGTCTGTTTATTTGTTTTTGAAAAAAAGAATTTCCACATTATGATATTTCAGAATAGGAAATGGCAGATAGAGTTTGTCCCCACATAGCAGGCCCCTTCTAAGGGAGAAAGAAACTTTCAAACAAATTATGAATCAAGTGATTATAGAGGTTGTAGACATTATAATCTCTCCTAAGGTTCTAAGATCTGGTATAAGTTTTGAGAAAATCAAGTGAACAGTATAAACCTGTGATTACATATTCATCTTCAGTTAGAGTAACTTATTGATCTGTTGTTAGGATGACAAAAAGATGTTAGGAACTCTTAGACTAGTAGTTTTTATATGCAAAACAGGTAAAGTAAAATTTGGCTAAAATTCAGACAGCCCACATATGGGTGTTCATGAGACAGAGCAGAGACTGGACTCCAGTCTCCTCAACCTTGACTGCAAAATCCAGTGTTTCTGGAGAGCTGAAACTCTGCCCCCTGAGGAACATGTTGCAGGCAAGTGAAAGCAGGTGCAATCGTAAAGGAGGGACTCCATGAAGATGGCTAATGAAGATCCAACCGAATCAGTTTCTGCCAAGGTGGACCCCAGAGCTGAACTTTTACGGACTTTTCTTTCCAATTATAATACTAAAAATCACACTCAGGGGTGGAGGTTTAACACGCTAATTAGATATACAACTCTTGATAAAGCCTGACCTGTAAGTGCGCAGGAGCCAAGAGATTCCCCACCTCTATGCGCTTAAATGCCATTCCTTCCCTGCTTCAGTCCCTTTAAATATTTCCCAGCCTTTGTTCAGGGAACCAGCTGGAAGGACCCTTTCTTTTTGTGCTGTCTCCCTTGTCCTTCAGCATAAGTCTCAGTAAAAGCCTTGCCGAGAACTCCCATTTGGCCTCTAGTCAATTTCTATTGCTTGGAGAGCCCAAGGACCCAGGTCACTAACAGTCAGATGAGCTGCCCTGTCTCGGATTCCCAATTCCTCAAAGATCCACTATGCTTCTGCAATCCAAAAATTAGCCAGTGTTTGATTGTTATGCATGGTCAAATTTTAACCATGAGAGATAAAACCATTTAAGGAAAATAACAAACAAAACCACAATGTTTTAGCTAAAGGAGAGAAGTCTAAAATTGAAGTACATCTAGGTGAGAAGTTACTGAATCAATAGCAGTGGGCTGAAAACGCTGGTCCCAACATCTGGTATGACGTGAATTAACTATTCCATTTAGTCTTCCTTAACTGATTCATGATCTAATTCTTATCTCTGATGTTAATTATGGCATTTTAAAAAATCAAATTTTCCACTTAATCATTTCCTATCTTTCATACTTTTGGTTAGGACAAAATCACCCAGCTTGAGAACTACTTTTCAAGAGTTCACAAGACAATATGGAAAATTGGAAAATATATTAAATTTTTACTTAATGAGAAGATAAATACACTTGATTATCCCTGGAGAGTAAGCTTTATACTCACTAAAAGGTCCAAAAAAGAACTGTGATGTATGAAGTTTCATGTTAAGCTTGTCCTTCTGAATGGGTATATTGAAATAAAATGAGAAATTTAGGACTTTACTTTTATTCACATTTGAAATTTCATTGTCTGTTTCGGAAAGGGAAGATCAGAGAGGTGGTCAGAATCTGGAACTAAGTGAAAGCAGATATCACAGGGGGAAAGTGCGCTACTGGTAAATTATGGGAATTAAGAAAGATCAGGAAAAAAGTAAACTCTGCGGCCGAGACACTTGCAGAGTGTGGAGGCTTAAGAGATGCTGGTGGAAGCATAGTCTGCTACTTCCGCCCCACTCTGAACCCCAGGACACCCATGTTCTTGGCTGTGATGTAACCATAAAGCCTCAGGCACATTCAGGATAGTGCTATGTGGGGTAAATTGGCCCATCGGGGCAGTGTAAATGGCAGTTAACTACAATAGAATCAGAAGCTCTACTTGGTAATAATTCTTTATGACATTTAGTAAATATCCTTTGCTTATGCCTTCAGTTTTCTTCTTTGAAAATGATACTCCAAATTTCCTTTATACCTACTTTAATGTTAGGCTAGGGGATTTGGGAGATTTGCTTCAGCAGACAGCTTTAATTAGCCATAGTAATTAATCAAGGGATGGACACATGACAAAGCCCGAGACAGTGAAACATGATGGAGCTTCTGCCAAGAAACCTGAGGAAAAAGACTCCTTCTCTCCCCAGACCTGAAATCTGGTTGAATGAAGACAGCAACTCCTACAACCAACTTGCCCCTTGTAAAATCTGAGACTAGAGAAAACAAATGGAAGGGAGCATTGCTAGGCTGAGAGACACAGAAAAATAACATGGGACAAGGCTCTAGTTTGAGGTTATGGGCTTGATCAAGCTGCAGCGGAAATCAGACTTAGCCCAGGGCTTTTCAAGTATATAAACAAAAAACTCATTGTTTTTATTAAGTCAACTTCGTTAATACTAATGCATGGACCTCTGCCTAAAATTTAGCAAGGTTCTTCAACATAGTAGAAGAGATTTAGAATCATACACATTTATGTTTAAACCCTAACTCTACCACTTCCAAAAGTATAACTCTAGGTAAATGAATTAACCTTTTGGCAGGTCAGTGTTCTTATAATATACAAATAATAAAATCTAAACGATCAACAAAAAACCTATGGAAAGCCTTTCTATAGTATATGCCATAAAGTAGGTACTCAATAGGTGATGGTTATTGTTTTTTGGTTTTTGTTTTTTGCTTCTACCACAGAAATAATGAATCATTCTAAAAGGTCTTTATTGGCATTTATGAAAAACTAAATATAAATTGTGGGGGAAAAACCAAAGACATAAATTTTTTTCTGATTTTATTAATTAAACTCAAATGTTCGAATGCCCACCAATTATGTGACTTTGAGAACATCATCCCACCTTTGTCATCCCACTTCAGCTCTAAAGTGACTGGATGATGGATTCCAATTCCTCTCTCAGTTCTAAACTTTTGATCTGATAGTTCTTAAATGCAATAGTTACAAATGCATAGTATGTTAATCAACATGTAAAAATGGAAAAGCCATAGCTTTATCTGGTTAGTTACCCTGAAGTAGTGATTGAATAGATAATTTTTAAAAAATCCCATTTAAGATTATAAACTCTTTAAATATAACTTCTGCCTCCTTTCTTTCTTTTCTTCTTTTTTTTCTTCCTAAATAATCTAGCCATTAGGAGGGGGCAAGCAAGGTAGCTGTCAGGGTTGGGGACAGTGGCAGTCATTTGGCATAAGATGTTGGAGTCATAACAAGATGAAGAGTGTGTCTACTCACTGATAAGTGGCCCTGGTAGGTTGTTACTGGAACCCCAGCAAGGTGAGAACAGCATCTACGTAAGGAGTAAGGGGGTGGTGACAGTGGCCATAGGGGATTGGAAACATGCTGGGAGACTGAATTCCCTGAGTTACAGATTGAAGGTTATGGAGAAGTGGAAATGCTGGAGTTTGAAGCGTATGGTCAAGAAAGAATTCTTGAGGAGTCTTGGTGCAAAGAGTTTTTTTTAAAAGCATAGGAATAGGGCCCGTGGGCAGAAAGAGCTTCACTGGGGTTGTGAAGGGTAACTGATTCTATACTTCCAAGTTGGGATGGATTAGCAAAAGCATACACCTCTAAGGAATTTTGGAAGCAAGGTTTGCAGGACCTTGAAAGAGCTAGCTGTTGTTGGGAAAAGATCATTTATTATTGTCTAGTAAAATCTGAGTCATGAGACCCTTCAGATGTCTACTAGTGGGCCATATGCTTAGAGGATGATTAACATATAACTTGGTGGGGGGGGCATAGAGATAAAGGAAGTTTCTAAAGGAATTTTTATGTTGAAGTAGATTTACGGGATCATGGGAGGTTGGGATAATGTTAAGCCTAGTTTGCCTTTAGCTCTTAGCAAAGTGTCAACGTCGAGGCAGCTGAGTTCCTAAACAAAGTTACTCTACCTGTTTCAGAGAGTTGACAATGGGCCATAGGCAGTAAGAAAATTTAATTTTTTCTATTGCCTTTGTTTCCCACATCAGTAGGATATCTGTTTTTCCAAAGAAGAGAGTTTCAAATATGAAAAGGGAGTGAATTAGAATGAAACTTTGTTACAGAACTAGAATCGAAGGAATCAGTTGAACTCATGGATAGATGTAGATATAGTTAGATGCATATTATATAAATATTTATATATTTAAATGTATATGTATTTACATAAATACTTCCCCTAACTGTCCACTGAGAAGGTCTAGAGTAGTTACACCCCAATAGCAAAAACACAGCTTGTGTCTAGATCTTCGTTTCCACTGAAAGGAGCTAGGGCTTCTTGGTGGAATGGCTAATTTTAAAGCTGGGGCAGAAAATAAAAAATGAGCCTGGAAAGTCTTGAATCGGAAAGAACAAAGTGCTCAAATGATGGAGACATGCTAAAAGAAGAACAACAACAACAACAGAAAGCCTAGCTTATAAAGATTATCTGGCCACATTTAAGACAATCTGAATATCAAAATAAATAATGACTGTAACAAATTAAACACCATTTAAAAAATAGGAACCCATGAAGCCATACTCTATAAATAAGTGAATAAAAGCATTCTGATAAGGGAAAACCTTTTCTTTTGGCACAATTTCAACTAATAAATGTAGAGTGAATGCTAGAATTAGAAAATCACAATTTGGCATAGTAATATTAATTTACCCAAGACATATCAGTGGATGCTAAAATGATTAAAGTTTATGAGCAAAGGGAATTTGCATAGTCTCAAAGTACCTCTCTACAAAATACTTATTAATCACAAAAGGGCACATGAGTAATTTTACATGGAGAAACATAGCAGATGCCACCTTAATCAAATGATCAAAGTTAACACCACCAGTAACCAGACAAATTAAAATTGTGTACCACCTAATAGGATACAGTGAAAAGAACACATTATTTCTTTGGTATTATTGCCAAAAAATGTATGACTTACATCTAATCATGAGAAAACATCAGACAAAATCCCAACTGAGGAACACTGAAGGCAACTGGCTATATTCTTCAAAAAATAATTAAGATCGAGAAAGGCAAGAAAAACTAAGCCAACTGTTTTTTGATTAAAGGGCGTTAAAAAAATTGCAACATGTTATATTGTATACCTGAAACTGATGTAACATTGTATGTCAACTCTATTTCAGTTGAAAAAAGAAAAAGAACTGCAACATGCAAACTTGGTTTAAACTCTCAGAAAACTGGTGAAATTTAAACAGCTTCTGTAGTTTTCATGGTGATCATGTATCAATGTCAATTTTGATGACTGTGTCCTGATTATGTAGGAGAATGTTCTTGTTTATAGGAATTATACACCAAAGTATTTGGGGTAAGGAAACATTATGGTCAACTAATTCTTAAATGACTAAAAGAAAACTATATTTGTGCTGTTCTTATAACTTTTATCTAAGTTTGAAATTATTTCTGAATTCATTTAATAAATAACAAATTAGAAGTAAATATGAAAGCTAAAAGCTGGAGAAAATTGAAATGTCCATCAAAAAAACAAATGGGTGAAGAAATTGTAACCTATTCATACACCATAATACTACTGTAAATAAATGGAATGAACTACTGATACTTGCAATAGCATAGATGAATCTCACAAGCATTATGCGAAATGAAATAAGACAGACAAAAAATAACTACTGTATTATTACATATTACTGTGTGATAAGAAATCTTAGAGCAAGAAAAACTGAACTATAATAATAGAAATCAAATCTGTAGTTGCCTGGCTCTGGAGGATGGAAGATCAGAGATACTGACAGCAAAGTAGCACAAGAGAACTTTCTGGAAGGAAGGAAATGTGCTGGGCTCATTGGAATGGTACTTAGGCAGATGAACCCTATTGTCAAACTTTTAGGCTAAGGAACACCATGAATAAACAAATTTACAAAATGAAGTGGTTTGGTATAGAAATTCTGTTTTATATAGAATTTTATTAAAAACATAGCATTAAAATTAAGAGACATAAGTAACTTAAATACTTCATTATCCATATCTCTTATAAATTATTTGAAATATGTGGTACCAAAAGCTTTATCATGACCCTAATGTACCTGAACCCAATTTACTCATTCTCCTAAAGCTGAAAGCATTGCTATAGGGCTAACATCTTTTAAGAGAAATATATCAAACATTCAAGGAGACAGTGGTCCTTCCTTCTAAAACAAAACAGATGAACATATGGGAAGTAGAAAAAAGAAAAAAAGGAAAGAAAAGAGAGAGAGAGGGAAGCAAATCATAAGACACTCTTAAGGACAGAGAACAAACTGAGAGTTGATGGAGAGTGGGGGGTGGGGATGGGCTAGCTGGGTGATGGGGATGAAGGAGGGCGCTTGTGAGGAGCACTGGGTGTTGTATATAAGTGATGAATCACTTGAATTCTACTCCTGAAACCAACATTGCACAGTATGTTAACTAACTAGAGTTTAAATAAGAACCTGAAAAGAAAAAAAAAAAAGAAATACGTAGTGTCAGAAAGGGGAAAAAGATTTATGTGATACAAGTCTTATAGGAAAAGTATAGCAAAGCTTACAGCAGATGGGCCTTGTATTCTATAATCTTTCAGCTCCTTGCAGAGCACTCACTCAAAGGAATACTGATAAACTGTTAAGAGATGGTAATTTCAGAGTTTACTCATCACTCATTCCTTTTAAAACAATTCTTTTCAGATTCATTATACTGGAATAGAAGAGGAAAGATATCTAAGATTTAAATATCAAAAATTATGCACTGTAATTTTGCTCCTCGATTCATAGGTGGATTATTCAATGCCCTAAGTGCCACCCCTAAATTATTTAAAGCAAACTAAGTAATCTAAATTCTTTTGCGGGCTGAATTATTTAAGGCATAAATGTTTCCTGTTGAATGCTTTCGTGGTCACATTTTGTGTCTTGGCCTAAGTGAGTAAAATTAGCTTTAATGCTATAATACAAAAACAATGGTTAGAAATAATACATGAAGTGATTGTCATGTTTTTTTCCCTATGAAAATGATAAAGTTGATCTCGACAATAATCTACATTTCTTATTTAGTTAGTTAGTTTCAAGCCTTGTGCCAACAAGAAGTTGCTCCTTTCTGTCTCCGTCTTTCTCTCTCTCTTAAACTTATATGAAAGTCGGTTGCAAATAAACATTCCCCTGCCAAATTTTTAACTCACTTCTAAATCTGCCATTGCTAGTTCAGGTTTCCTATTACCTATTACAATATTTTATATTAGCAATAATACACTTACCAAGGTGGGCAATTACCTTGTTGAAGAGAAATTGGCAATCTGTCACTTGATGTGAAATCTAGTGCATTCTCTCTGGCGTAGAGCTTTGATTATATTGCTAAGAGATAATATTGTGTTTTATTTGTCTCACAGGTTTAGGAACAGACTACCTTGAAGCCTTACTAGAACCTCATTTTTGTCATTAAATTTAATTGTCTCTCATTTAATGCTGCTTTTAGCAAGTCCAAACGACACGGTTTGAATTTCAGATTTATTTCTCTTTTCATCTTTTTATCAGTTGGGAAGATTGGATTCAGGAGAAGGAAGGTCAATTAAAAGTTCAAAACCAGAGTACAGCAGGAAAAATAAAAATTTGGAAATGACCAAATGAATCAGAAAGGCAGTAGCAATAATGGCATTATTTTGTTCATTAGATACTCTCTTGAATTAAATTGAGATATTCTATAAATTGAATAGTATTTTAAATGTAATGAACATCTCTTGTTGCTTTGTGTTGCAGGTAACAGGAACCAGCTCACAAAACACTAAGGAAAAAGAAAAAAAATCGCTCAGATAGGGTGAGAAGATGGAATTTACTATAGGGACACAGGGATAATTCACAGAACCCAAAGGCAACAATTCTATGTCCCCAACAGAGATGGAATTACAGGAATCGTAGAGATGCAGGACTCTCATTATACCCCTCAGCCTGCTTCTCTCTGGACTTCATTTCTCTTTTCATGGATCAACTTCCCTGCCCACATAGCAGCAAAATTTGGCTAATCTCAAGTTACCAAGTTCAGATCTGGTAAGTGCAAGCTCACCGGAAGTTCCCTGGACGAAGAATCTCTTCAGCCTCCCTCGAGCCTGCTGCATTCCCACAGCCAAATCAACTATGAACCAAGATCTCATTATGTGGCTTTGGGGACTAGGGTTGTCATAAATTTCCAGAGCAAAGGAGAGTTTATTGGTTCATGAGTTGGACAGATACTCAATATATGCTTACCACAGAAACCTGTAGCTCAACCATTTTAAAGCAAATTTTCCTTTTAGGTCATATCCTTTAATAACTGGCATCCCTAAAGTAATTTACCAACCATTAAGAAGTTAGACTTACAGAATTCTATATCTTGCCTGTGCAAGTATAAGATACTTTGTAAACGGAGTGTCCAATTTTCTCCCTCCAGTGCCAGGATTTTTCAGTTTTTATAGCTGAAACACAATTTCCTGTCCTTGTGCAAAGCTGCTTTCAAAAACAAGTCTGGAGAGTTCACTGTCAATTTATCATGTCCACCATCCCTTCTGACATCTAACCTAGGACTACAGAGAAGGACTGTAAAGGTCAGGACTATATTCTGTATTTTCCACCATCCTCTACTTTGTGAGGTTCTGGGTTAGAGCTTGCCAACAGATGGCATTTGCATGAGATTAGCAAGGAGCCATTGTTTGTCAAGAGGGTCGTGGTCAGATGTATGGACAGTCATGAGGCCTAGTCATGGCGACACTTAAAAAGAACCACCAGCCTCACCACTGAAGATGGAGCCTGTTGATAAGATCTTCCTGGGGATCCCTAAGGAGTATTGTGGCTTCCAGGTGAGGACTTGAGAACCGTCTATCTGATGTTTCAGGCTGACACCCTCTACATTGACTCCCTGGACACCAGCTCCTCCAACACCCGTGTATCTCTTTAATTCATAGATCAAACCTTAATACCAAGGATACATGCGTGGCTTCTGTGTTTGTTGCTTGTATCATGTCTGATAAGATTATTGAATTCAGCTATCAGCTGTTTTTCATATGCTATGGAATGCACAGTCATCCATAGTCTATGCTCTTAGTAATTCTCAAATTAAATTCCAGGTGTTCAGTTACATCACTTTCATCTTAAATAATATGTGTGCTTATATGGTCTGGAGTTTTGTCACTTTCATTCAGGATGACCAAACTTTTCAAAAGTTTTCAAACTCAGAAGTTCCATAAAACACTGTATGTCTTTTTAGAAGGGTATAATATCACTACTTTTTTTTTAAGATTATTTATTTATTTGACAGAGAGAGAGACAGAGAGAGAGGGAACACAAGCAGGGGGTGTGGGAGAGGAAGAAGTAGGTCTCCCACTGAACAGGGAGCCTGATGCAGGGCTCGATCCCAGGACCCTGGGATCATCACCTGAACCAAAAGCAGACACTTAACAACTGAGCCACCAAGGTGCCCCTAATATCACTACTTTTTTAATGTATTTTTCCCCCTCATCTATCCAGAGGCCTGTGGGGATGAAGTTTGGCAATGGGTATAAGTTAGTCTTAAAAACCAACTGTGCTAGAGGGTGCCTGGGTGGCTCAGTTGGTTGGGTGATCTGCCTTCAGCTCAGGTCGTGATCCCAGGGTCCTGGGATCGACTCCCACGTCGGGCTCCCTGCTCAGTGGGAGACCTGCTTCTTCTTCTCCCACTCCCCCTGTTTGTGTTCCCTCTCTCACTGTCTCTCTTTCTTTATCAAGTAAATAAATAAAATCTTAAAAAAAAACAAACTAACAGTCCAGTTGTCATGGAAAAGCTGCCTTCAAAACTTTTAACTTTCTTTCTGCACTGCTGTGGATGTGACTGCCAACCAAATTGTGTGCTCTAAAGGCTTTCAGAGGCAAAAGGATTCTTATTTTTGGAACACCTTTAGCACTCCTTTGGAACGTTCATTGTCCACTCCTGATAGGATCGTTAGCCTATAACATGTGACTCATCCTTCCATACTTTGCTAGCAAGTATATGCTTTCATTAAAACTAGTTTTGGCTGCTGGGTTTGCCTGGTATATTGAATTTGTATTAAGTTCACATCAGAGCACTGGGAGAAATAGGCATAGTATAAATAAATCAAATCAAATGAATAAAGCATTAGGTGGGTTGTGCAATGGGGCCGAAGTGTCTGTATGTTTGCAGGAAATTCAATAGGAGATGAATGGTTTTGGAAAACACATGCACAGCTAGGAAAGTGCTCCAAATGAGCAGGCCAAAGGCAACGCTTTCATTCACACTTCAGTGGTCCGTCCTGCTCGCATTTGCATGGTCTATGAAACCCAGCCGTCGAAGCCCTCTTTTTCACTTCAAAAACCAAGGCGTTGGATTCTACTGTGACTGTACATTAAAATAAATATGTCTATTGGTAGTTTATTATTCTCTTGGATAGACTGTTTTGAAGTGATGAGATAAAGCTTTTAGTTAATTGGAAGATACTGGTGAGGATAGATTCATAATTATCAAGCCTGTTTTTATGAAAGTCTTTCAGCAGAATTTAACACCCACCAGTTGGTTAAGTCTCTTGTTACAGCCCTACTATGGTTTTATGTGAAAATTTGGCAGTGATTTCCCTAACTTGTTTTCTTGTTATAGAATAATGTCTCCATTAAAAAGAAGCAGACTGGGCGCCTGGGTGGCTCAATGGGTTAAAGCCTCTGCCTTCGGCTCAGGTCATGATCTCAGGGTCCTGGGATCGAGGCCCACCCACATCAGGCTCCTTGCTCAGCGGGGAGCCTGCTTCCTCCTATCTCTCTGCCTGCCTCTCTGCCTGCTTGTGATCTGATCTCTCTCTCTGTGTCAAATAAATAAATAAAATCTTAAAAAAAAAAAAAAAAGCAGACTTCCAGGATAGGGTATGTCAAGCAGTGAAGAACAGTAGCACATACACAGTTCACCAGCACCCACAACCTCCCTTTGCCTTTGGCCCCTAAAAAAAAATGTCACTGCATTTCACCTAGATCTGCTATGTTGGCAAGGGTTTGAAAAATATCAGTAAGACTGCAAAGCAAAAACTGGCCATTTTATTTCAATCACATTTAATTTTGAATGTGTTCATCAACTTCTCTGTTCACTGTTTTGGAAAAAAGTTATAAATATAATTACATGTATTGATTCTCGATGGTTCCTGTAACTTAGGCAGATATTACAACACAAATCCTAAGTCATCCTCACTTATCAAAAATTCAGACACTGTCTTTTTAGAGACTTTACTTTTCAGACTACTAGGGACCATCAGGCAGTACATTTTTAGCAAATAACTCTAGTTCATCACTTGGCTCTTCTTAAGACAACAGTTTGAAGAGGAAGAAAGCATGAAAAAAAAATCAAAGGTCTCTATTCCCATGCTCTGAACTATAAGCAACAGAAAATGACTCCAGGAGGCTGTGATCTATTCAGAAAAAGTGAATAAAACTGAGAGTCCATTAGAGAAGAGTTAGAGATTCATCCCCCTCAAACTATATTTAAGCTCTGAACATAAGAGGCAGCAAGATTTCAAAAGAAAGCCTGTGTCTACATTAGATCTCAGAAAAAGACATTTTACTAAAAACTTACCATCAATTTCCTTGTCAAAATTATCTACTCATGAGGGTTTTGTTCAGATTTCAAAATGTCAAATCCTCCATACTGTGTTTGAGCTCATAACCTATACTCTCACCCAGAAAAAAAAAAAAATCTAGAAACACTAGTAGCCTTTGTGTTTGGACTTCCTAAGCAAGGAAGAATTGATAGAACTATTTGGAATAACATTGCACAAATACAGTCTGAGAAAGTTATATGGTGGGGGTGGGGGAATGTATTTACATATGTGAATTTTTGTTCATATTTGTTTCACTGGATCATTATTTTTAAAAATCATTGAATAATTTAGTTTAAAATCTCTTTTGAAGCTGTCAGATGGAATGTCAGCACTAATAGAATCTACCAAGTGATATATAAGTCTTATGTCACTTTTCTTTGATAAGCACAACTAAATATTAGAAGAACCACAAAGTAACAGCATTCCAGTTTTTTTTTTTTTTTTTTTTTTTTTTAAGGTTGGTCTTTTGGGCGCCTGGGTGGCTCAGTGGGTTAAAGCCTCTGCTTTCGGCTCAGGTCATGATCTCAGGGTCCTGGGATCGAGGCCCATATCGGGCTCTCTGCTCGGCGGGGAGCCTGCTTCCTCCTCTCTCTCTGCCTCTCTGCCTACTTGTGATCTCTCTATCTCTGTGTCAAATAAAGAAATAAAATCTTTAAAAAAAAAAATAAGGTTGGTCTATTTTATTTAAATAATGGTGAGTATCTTCCACAGCATCTTGCTGGATTTCAGATTAAAGATTCCTGGTATAAGACAAGGAAACACTTTGCACTTTGAACCAGTGAGAAAAATATTAGCATATTTATATAACAATACATTCCAAAGATAATTCAGATATTCTATAATTCAAATTTACATTCATTATATGTTTATGGAATGCCAATTTTGAACATTCCAGAAGGTATGAGCTCTGCTGAGTAGTGCTGAAGTTTTTAGTACCTGAACAGAAAAGTGGAGGGACTGGAATATTGGTGAATATGCTCTAGAATGAAGAAAGTAAACCAGATCATCAGAAACTTCAAAATACATAGGTTATAATTATATTTCTGATGCTACTTAAAAAGTATATGTAAAGGTCATAGAGGTAGTTTGTTTCTTTTGTTTTATAAACTAAAGGTCTCTAGTTCTTTCCTAGTATTTTTCAATAATCTTTCATGAGTATTCCAATGAGTTTCATCTATTTGTTCCCTTTTAGTATCTCTGTGACATTTGGAAAGCACATTGCATTTTTTTTTTTCCATATACAACACCAGGGATCAGTTGGCAAACTGGAGGGAGAATTAATTCTCTCTGAAGAACAAAAAAAGTTTAGATGTAGACTGATGCCATGTGTGGGAAGTTCTAAGTAATGCCTAAAAAACTTTTCATTTATAATCTGAACTGTGATTGCCTTACTCTATTTAGAAAAGGAATAATTTTTTCAAACCATGAAGTAAAATTTAGGAGTGAATCACCACTTCTACATATACACTTTTTAATTCCTGTTGTTATAGCTGAACTCTTGTCTATAAAATATTTATATTGTTTTCAGGAAGGTAGTATATACCAAATATTATTGGCAAGAATTTCATCTGCCCTATTATGAAGAAAAAAAAACATGGAATTTAGCCGAGGGTTTTATGAAGATTGGAATATTACCAGTTGATCCAGAAACTTTCCAATGATTCCATGGGTATAGCTTTGGTAGTTAAAAGATTCCTCTTTTAACTTTGCATTCACTTGGCAGTGGGTCTTCAGAAGCCTCATCACTACCATCCAGGGAGAATCTTTGCAAAGAATTCAATCTCTGTATATTTCATAGAGCCTATTCGGGCCACTAGATCTACTGAGGGGTACATACATTTGGAATGAGAAAACGGATAAGTGCTGACTCCTTGAGTTGTGGTTTACCCTCCTCTTTCTGAGTCATTGAGCATTGCTCAGATTAGAATGAAGAAGAACAAGGTGAGCATAGAAACCTGAAATTCCTCAACCTGACAACAAATGTAGTTATTTGCATAGTTGTGACACGTGTCAGGTCACTGAACTTCATTTACTCTTCCTTCTCTACCTCCTTATAAAAGGATTTGAACAGGACCAAAAAGAAGCAAATGATTCATTTACAGATTTTGACCAGTTGCAGTGAGAATCAATTCCTTTGCTCTTCTGCCTTGGTATGTTTCCATACTTAACAGGATTTGGGTGGCAAGAGATGTAAAACTGCATCAGCAATCAGATAACCACTCAGCAATTATTAGTTAGGAACATAGTATAAGTTAAGCCTCATGCTTAGCATTGACAATATAAAAGTTAAAATATATTACTAATGCCAACAGGAAGGTTGAAGTCTATACAGAATATTCCATTAGGTTACCAATCAATCAACCATTTTCAGCACCCAATTTTATAAATATATATCTAGAAAACTCAAGTGAATCAATTTTGGTATTTTAAGAATCAGTAATAGAGTTCAAAAAATGGCCAATACAAAATACCTTTAAAAAACGATGACTTTAAAAAAGAAAATTGAATATAAAGCACTAGGAAATACAGTTGGAAAACATAATCATTCATCATAATAACTCTAACAAAAGAAAAGAGGAGGATACATAAAACTAATTTTACCATAATTGGGGCACCTGGGTGAAGCAGTTGGTTAAGTGTCGACTCTTGATTTTTGGCTCAGGTCATTAGCTCAGGATTGTGAGACCGAGCCCTTTGTGGGGCTCCATGTTGGACGTTAAGCCTGCTTAAGATTCTCTCCCTCTCCATCTGCCCTGTCCCCACCTCTCTCTCTTTTCCTCTCTTAAAAAAAAAAAAAAAAGTAATTCTACTATAATTTAAAAAATAAACAGGGTAGAATAAATAGCAATAATTCAAACAGAATATTTAAATTACCTACATGAATATATAAATAAAATTTTACTGAATTATATATTTTAATAAATTTATTCAGTAAATATTTACTGAGTTTTTATACACAACTGTCATTATTCTGGCATCTTGGGATAATGAAGTGAACAAAATCCATGCCCTAATAACAACTACAAATATACTACAATGCCAGGTACCAATAAGTGTAATGAAGAAAAGCAAAGTGGGAAACCATATGGGGTTGGAAAGGTGATGGTTTAAATAGGATAGTCAGGAAAGCTCTCTCTGGTTGAAGTGACATTTAAGCCAAACTCAAATAAAGTGCTGAAGAAGAGATAGTTCTATGTTTCTTGATCTGAAAAATTAAAAATCAGCTAGAAGAAACATACATACAGAAAGATGCAGTGATTTTAGCAAGATGGCAGAACAGGAGTTTCCATCATTTGTCCCCTCACAGAAACATCAATTTGAACAACTATCCATGCCAAAAATACCTTCATAAGAGCTAAGGATTCCGGTTGAGAGATTATAGCACCGTGACAGAGCACAGAAATAAGAAAAGGCACATTCAAGAGTATAGAAAGGACAGTTTCACATTCCCTGCATCGCCTTTCCCCCAAGCCCAGGCAGTGAAGCACAGAGGGTTCTCAACCTGTGGGTTGAGAGAAGAGTGAAATGAACACCAGACTTCTCCATGGACCTGAACCTCCAGATCCTCCTTTAATGCCAGGCCAGCTCCACAGCACTAATCTCCTAGTCCACCCCAGTGCCTGAACAACCTCTGTGGCCCAAGGCTCTAGCAAACCAAGAGTTCAGGTCCTCTCCTGTGGACCCAGAGTCTAGGACTTCCCCTGTGCACCCAGCTCCAGGTCAGGGCTCACAGCCTCAGGGCTCAAGTCTGTGGCCAAGGAATCAGGCCACAGAGCTGCCCTGGCAATAAACCCGCTTCCTGAAGACCCAGGCATCAGGCCTGCCTCACAGACCTAGGTGCCAAGCCAGCCCCAGACTCAGGATAACTCTCATCCCCAGGGACCCAGGTACCAGGCCTTCTTCCCTCAACTTAGGTGACAGGCCAGACCCAGACTCAAGACAAGGCTCATCCCCAAGGACCCAGGCACCACACACACCCTGACATCAGTTGTGACTGATGATGATTGATGAGATTTTGATATGAATTTAAATATGGACTCAGTTATAAAATTAATTACCAACTCCACACTCTGTACAATAGTAGGGGAAGGTGAGGGGGAAGAAAAGACAGAGGTTAATGGACACATAGAGAGATACATATAGAGATAATGGGGATAGTTATAGCATATCGATAGCTACTCTGATCCCTGTTTCTACAACCGGTCATGACACTCGGTGCGTATTTCCAAATTTCTTGCTTATCTGATTCTATGTGAAGTCTACCTTCTGTCAACATCTCAGTGGACTAGGTTCTTTTGCTAGTAGGGTGACCCAAAACTTCCTTTGCAGGTTATCTTACCTTTTGGTTATCTTACTTTTACTACAAGACTGTAATCCTCCATTAATCTTTATCAGTGGGTTACTTCTAGTACCTAGTAACTAGAAGGAATGTCCTGAGTTCCAGGTATCCTCCTGTGCAAACATGCTGTAGCCCTCATACTATTCTCCATTGAGAAACAGGATCAATCAGTCCGCCAAAAAGTAACTTATTTTTCTGTAGGTTTGGAGACATCAGAAGCTAAAAATGGCCTCATGGAAGTCTCAACTTTCAGTTCAATAGAGTATCGTTTGGGTCCAGATCCCAGCAGTCCTCCTCCGAAAGCTAAGATATTAATAGTGTCACACCATTGGGACAGAGACGAAAATATGTTGAGCTAAACCTTAAGAGTACTATTTACAGGATCCATTCCTACTTCTACCTCTTGGTTCCCAGATCCATATACTCTTTTTTAATGTATTCTGATTATTAGAAACAAAACAAAACAACCCAGCACCATTCACTGTCATTGGTTAAAAATATATACTACACCCTAAATTCTTGAGTATTATTCCCCACCACATCACTTCTTTTAATACATAATCACTTTATTTTTCCAAACCAATCTTTCACGGAATAAATAACTTGACTGAAAAGGTATTCATTACCTCCAGAATGAATACAAAGTTTTGTACTGTCAAAGTTTTCACAACCAGTTTCTAAACTATCTCCAATTTTATGTGGCAGGTACTGAAATAAATATTTTAATTCTCCCAATAACCCTATAAGTTAGGTATTAGTGTTACTCCCATTTTGCAAATAAGAAAATCGAGGCACAGAAAGTGTAAGAAAATTGCCTCAGGTCACACAGCTGGTAAATATCAGAAATGGGATTCAAAACCAGAGAGAATCCAGACCCTGTGCTCCTAACCACAGTGACACATTGCCTAGCAGCATCGTCTCAGTGGTCACGTGGAACATGAAGTGAATGTTTGCCATCTTGTCAGGCACTGTGCAGAGCATGGGCCATGACTTCCATCTGTATCTTGGCTAATAGAAATCTTAGCTCTTGTCAAAGGCACTGCTTCAAGCTAAGTCCCCCAAGAACGCTCCCATGGTCATATATTCTGCTTGTTTGAGCTACTTATAATATTTAGTGTCCTTACCAGACATCTGAAAACCAATAATTTTGTGATAGAATTTGTGTCCCATGGTAAGGAAAAAGCTGCATTATTCTCATCTTTGTATCCTTCACAATGGTACATGTCTTGACTGAGAGTCATATGCTTAGTTTGGGTTCCAGAAACTCAGGGAGTTTTCTGCTATTACTTCCCAATTCCCATTTCTGGAAACATGGAAGGAGAAGAGAGTGGGAAGAGGACACGTTTGGTGGAGGAAATGCAGTGACTGGGAGCCGTTCCCACATTTATAACAACACAGGCTTCCTGGAAACTACTGAAAGAAAGAAAAAAGCCCATGAAGAGTACAGACAATTTTACCTTAGGAAAGAATGTTGTGAAAAGAAATACATTTAAAAAATGAAAAGAAATACATTTCTCTTGCTTAAGAATAAAGGTTGCTGTAATATTTCCTAGCCAGCACGTAAAAATGTGACAGAAAATATATTGACAATTCTGTCTCCAGGTAAACTCTACGGCAGACGGCAAACCACACAAAATAAACCTCTAAAGGTCAACGCAAATATGTAAACTTCAGAGCAACGAGGTAGCATCTGCTCCTCCAGGAAACAGCACCTTAGATGTTGTACTGGGGCTCCTCAGAGAGCCTTGTCGGGCTTCCTGATGGCTTCATTCAGCACATGTGAAGCAATACGTGATATATGCAATATGTGGGCCAATCAGCAATGTGTAAAAAAATTTGAAAGACCACCAGTCTTAACATTTTTCTTTTATTGTAATAAATAAGCCCTCCTTCCAGATTTCCATGCCACCAGTTTCCAGATTTTGCATGTTTTGCTTTCTCTCACCTCGATTTCGGGTCCTCAGACAACATCTATTTTGATAGTCTTCAAACAAGGTTGCAGAGAGAAAGAGTTAAGATCACAGAAAATGGAGAGAGAAAAAGTGAGAAGAGTACAGAATGCTAACTGGGGCAGGTGCGGTGCAGAGAATCAATATGGATTTTCCAGATATTGATTAATATTAAGAGTAGTCTTCAGTTTTGCTGTGTAGAAGTGATGCTTTCAGGACATCTTATATTCTCTTATGAGAGCTATCTTCCCATTCAAAGTCACCTTGCCACCAAATCGTGCATTCTGAGTTTTTCAATGTGTTCTGGGCTAAGTTTAATGAAAGAATTGAGAAAGTTCAGAATGGGACCAGAACAAGATGTTTCCATCAGAATGACTGATCCTTCTTTTCTTGGAGGAACTGGGCTTTAAGACATGGATACCTCCCCAGAGTAAAAGAAAAGCTTTGTCTCATCAAAGAGGCCAATGGTTCCCTGAAGGAGAGTGCTTCTTGATAAATATCCTCGAGATTGCTTCCAGTAAAGCGCAGGTCCCCTGCAGCTGCATGTTCTATGAGACTCTCTTTTTTAAAAGTATTATTTTTTAAAATTTTAATATAAATTACACATAAGGTGTATAACATTATGGTTTGGTATATATATACATAGTGAAAGGATTAATACAGTCAGGCTAATTAACATATCATCTCCTCACATAGTTACCTTTGCGTGTGTGTGTGGCCAAGAAAGCCCCTGAAATCTACTTTCTCAACAAATTTCTAGTATTCAGTGCATTAGTATTAACTGTAGTCGTCACGATGTGCATGAGACCCCTAAGACTTATTCGTCCTACATAATACAACTTTGTACCTTCTGACTAACATCTGTTTTGCCCACCGCTTCTACCCTGCTAACCACCATTCTGCTCTCTGCTTCTATGTATTCCTTTTTTTTTTTTTAGATTGCACAATAAGTGAGATCATGCAGGGAACATTATGCTAAATGAAGTAAACCAGACACAGAAAGAGACTGTCTGTCAGGGAGGCAGGTGTGGGAGTCTTCCAGCTTTGCAGGGAGCAACATGTCTTCCCGGGTAATTGCATCTCCGGTCAAACGCCGCAGGTCAAACACAGCCTGCATTAGACATGCAGGTAGCTAAGCAATAGCAGCTGCAGATAAGCCTGAAGGGTGGTGTGGAAGGCAATGGTAAATAACCTTGAGCATATTATCAACAGTGCCCCTGGTTACTGTTAAGGTCACACCAGTTAGCTAAAGCTTCCACTTCGCATACACTCCAGGTTGGCAGATGCTCCCCATTCCCTCTGTAATACATTCCTTCTGATGCCTTCTGCCTGCTGATGCTTGCAACCAGGAGAAATGCTCTTCTACCAGCAGACAAATATATCTCCCAGGATTCAGTTGTTTCTTCCCAAATCTGTTAGATTTATAATTGTGTTAGTAATTATATATGTAATTGTATAACTAAATCACATTAATTTTAATTAAGTGAAATAGTTTGTTATAACTCAATGTCACATGGACTGGTTAATTATAAGAGCAAAGAGAAAGATGTTTATTCTATGAAAATGAAGTTGAATGCCTTTAGAAATAACTTTATAAAATCAAGTACTAAAAAAAATTGTCAAATTATTGTGGGTGAGGAAACTACAGAAGATCAGGAGAAACAATCACCCAAATCTAAAAAGATGTTACATTCAGACTACTTGCCCAAATAGTCTTTAAATTTTCACTCCACTTTGAAGAACTCCAGACTAACTTCTTTATTGGGTGTAAGTCTTGTGCATGAAAGACCAGTCAAAACTCTAATCAACATACTAATAATTTAGCCTTTAAAAAAAAAAAAACAAAAAAACCTTGGGATGGCAAGAAGATTAAAAACAAATATGCATTTATATTTATTAGATATGTGTCATTTTTTAAGCTCTTCCCCACCACCACCCTTTAATCTTTGTTAAGAATGTTTTCATGGACCATCCTAGCCCCAATGGCATCACTACGTGTCCTTTGCCCACAGCCAGCATTGCCTGCCTTTTGAAATACATGGAGAATTGCAGGCAAGAATGTATGAAATTCTAACAGCATAAGAGCATGGGGCTGACTTTTCATTCCTATTCTATTGCTTGTGTAGGTGTTTATCTTTGAGCAAATTTGTTATTTGCTTCATTGATTTCCCACTTTACACCAGAAATAAAACCAGCTCACATGGACACTTAAGATAATACCACAAATTAATATACATTTCAAGACTTTAAGAAAATTAACATTCTGAATCAGTTTCTTCACAATATGGTAAAGAGCAAATAAGACATCTTCTAAAAACCCAAGCATACAGAAGGTGTTCAATAAGTGTTAATTCATTTCCTTATCTGGTTAATAAAAAGATATACTGTTGAGGCATAAATTTATGGTAATTATGAGGTTCTTCTATGTTTCTTTGTAGTGCTTTGTGTTTTTAAAATAGATACACTTTCGTATACATTCTAACTAATTGCATGGAACAACAATGTGGGGAAAAATATAACAAGTATAATGATCTCTTACTTACATTTTATAAAACTGAAATGGAGAGATGTGAAACTTCTAAATCAAGTTCTTTCGGAAAGTTAACCTAAGTTTATGTTTATATAAGCCTATTTATGAGCCTATTACTCTCGTTAAGTTCTGCAACTCTATGAGATGTCTGAGGTGGTTTTTTTTTTTTAATTTCATCACTCTTCCATAATGTTCTTCGTTAGAGGCTCACAAATAATAAGCAGAAAATGTAACACTTTAATTCCATGCCAGTGCATGAAAAAAAGAATAAAAGATAGAAACAAAAACAAATTCCTCCTGAACACAATTGAAAGAAAGCTTTTGTCTGAGATAGGGCCTGAAAATTAGAATCCTCTGTACTATTCTAATTCTCCATCGTGGGTATACCCCAGACAAGGAGGATGTGGGGACTGTGGCTGGATTTGCAGACACAGAGCCAGCGCCGGAGTAGTCAAGATATTTCTGGATAGGCTCTACTGCTTCATAGAAATCTCAGAACCAAGTTGGAGGTGTGATGAGAGTTTGTTCATCGATTGGAGAAACTTTTCCCCCTTTCTTGACAGAAGAGAAATCTAATCTCAACTAATGGTAATTTGCACCACTGTCTTATTCTGGTCTGGTCATATTTAATGTCATCTTTTTGCCCCTTCCCTCCTGTGAGGCAATTGTTCTATAGATTGATTTTGTCCTGATCTATAGCTTCATATAAGTAGAATCACATAGTGTATGTTCTTCGTGTCTGGCTTAGTTAATTCACGTAATGTTTTTGAGATTCATCCATGTTATTGCTAGAATCAATAGCTTGGTCCTTTTTTTTTTTAAGATTTTATTTTATTTATTTGACAGAAAGAGATCACAAGTAGGCAGAGAGGCAGGGTCCCTGCTGAGCAGGGAGCCCGATGTGGGGCTCCATCCCAGGACCCTGAGATCATGACCTGAGCCAAAGGCAGAGGCCTTAACCCACTGAGTCACCCAGGCGCCCCTAGCTTAGTCCTTTTTTTTTTNTGAGCAGGGAGCCCGATGTGGGGCTCCATCCCAGGACCCTGAGATCATGACCTGAGCCAAAGGCAGAGGCCTTAACCCACTGAGCCACCCAGGCGCCCCTAGCTTTTTTTTTTTTAAAAATATGGAACGCTTCACGAATTTGCGTGTCATCCTTGCGCAGGGGCCATGTTAATCTTCTCTGTATCGTTCCAATTTTAGTATATGTGCTGCCGAAGCGAGCACAGTCCTTTTTTATCATTAGGTAATGTGCCCCCGTATTCATCTACCATAATTTCCTTACTAATTCTCCTGTCAGTGGGCATCTTGTTTTTTGCCTATTATGAATATAGATTCCATGAAATGCGTACACAATGTGGACATAGATTTTTTATTTCTCTGAGTAAATAGGAGTAAAATCATTGAGCATGCAATTAACCTTTATCAGAAACCATCGAATGGTTCTCCTAACTGGTTGCACCAATTAACATTCTCATTAGCGATGTATAAGAGACGCAGTTGTTCCACATCTACGCTGACACTTTAGATCTTCAGTCTTTTAAAAGGTTAGTTATTCTTTTTTCTTTCTTTCTTTCTTTAATTGAGATAGAGAGAGAGTGCGAGTACAAGCAGGGGGAGGGGCAGAGGGAGAAGGAGAAGCAGGCTCCCCACTGAGCAGGTTGAGCTCCATCCCAGGACTCTGAGATCATGACTTGAGTCGAAGGCAGATGCTTAACCGACTGAGCCATCCAAGTGCCCCTAACAGGTTAGCTACTCTAAATATGATACAGTAATGTTGCACTGAGGTTTTAATTTGAACTCCCCAATGACTAATATGTATATATCCCCTTGTTTTCAGCCATCCATACGTCTTCTTTTGTGAAGTGCCCACTTCTTTATTAGATTGTCTAATAATTTTTTAGAGTTCCTCATATATCCTAAATATAAGTACTTGGACAGATATTTGTACTGTATATATTTTCTCCCAGGTGTGGCTCCCCTCTTCATTTCTTTTTAATGGGGAGATTTTATCATTTTCTATAGTTAGGTGCCTTGTGACTTACTCCAAACACCTTTGCCTACCCCAAGACTGTAAAGATACTCTCCTGGCTCAGCATTAACATTTAAATCAGAGTCTGTCCATCTTGACACTGTTGACATTTCAGACTGGAGAATCCTTTATTGAGGGGTGGGGTTATCCTGTGTTTTGTAGGATACTTAGCATCATCCATGGCCTCTAGCTACTAGATGCCAGTAGCAGGAGTAGTGGCAATGGTAATAATAGTAACTTTCAAGGTCATTTTTTTCCATATGGGAATCTAATAGCTCCAGCATTATTTGTCAAAAAGACTTTCCATTTCTCATTGCCTTGAACTGGCATCTTTCTTGAAAATCAGTTGACCTTATTGTGTGTATCTATTTCTCCATTCTTTATTCTATTTCGCCAGTCTGTTTCTTTTACTCTACTTATTAAACATTTTCTTAAATACTCTAGATTGTTTGCATTTTTATATAAATTTAAATTTATTGGTCAAATTCTATAAAAATCTGGTGGATTTTAATTGAGATTGCATTGAAACTATAGATATCTTTAAAATGTCATCTTCCAATCCCAAACATGGTATGTTTCCTTATGTATTTGGGTTCTATAATTTCTCAGCAAAATTTACATGGTAGTTTTAAGTGTAGAAATCTTTACATATTTGGTAAAATATATTCCACATACTTAAAGATGGCTGATAGCATTATAATTTGTATTGCTTTAATTTTATATTATGCTTCTTGTATATTGTATTTCTAATTTTTATAAAATGACCTCAAATCCAACAATTTTAACCTCACTTTGAAGTTCAGCAATTAGTGGATCTCTTTGGATTTTTTATATTCCAGTCATGTTGTTTACAAATAATGAGCTTTATTTTTTTCCAATCTTTATGAGGTTTTTTTCCTTGTCTATTTCACTGGATAGGACCTTCATCATAATCCTGAATAGAACTGATAAAAGTGGACATTTATTTACTCATCTTGATCTTGGGGAAAGGAATTAATATTTTTACCATTAAGTATAATGTTAGCTATAGATCTTCATACTCAAACATACTCAAAGGGTTCCATTCTATTTTGAGTTCAAGTGTTGAGTTTTGTTCTAGCAAGCAGCCAAAGATAGAATGATACTATGGAAGTTTTGTTTTCGGTCTTCTAAAGGCAAGGGTGTTTTGTTTTTTCTCTTACTTTACAATATAGCCCTTTATCCTTGTCCTTAACTCTAAATATGGGGCTCTTCTGGGATTTTAAGGAACCATTCATTATTAACCACTTGAACTCCAAACTGGCTTTGCCACATGAGCAGCTGTTGAAATCTCTGCTCAACTCTCTGTTCTCTCAGCTACTTTTTTCCTCTGGTGATACTGTGATTTATAATAAATATATATTTGGTCTTTGTGACCTTTTCTGGCACAGAGCTAAAACTCTTAGAATTTAGGACTGCTTCTGAGTTGGGGAACATGTGGGGATCCTGGGAGAGTGACATGTTCCAAGAGCTGAGTTCCCCACACCTCACCATATGCGTCTCTTCCATCTGCCTGTTCTCAAGTGATAGCCTCTTACAATGACTTGGTAATATAGTAGTTAAGATGTTTATCTGACTTCTCTAATCAGTCCTAGGTTGGGGAGAGGGGAGTCTTTGGAACCTCGTATCTCTAACTGGTTGATTAGAAACACAGGTGACAACCTGGACTTTTGATAGACATCTGAAGTAGCGGTGATGGGAAGGTCATCTTGTGGGACTGAGCCTTTAACCTATGGGATCTGACACCATCTCCCAGTAGACAGTGTCAGAATTTAGTTGAACTGTGGAACCCCCAGCTAGTAACAGAGAATTGCTGGGTGATATGGGGAAAACCCACACACATTGAAACTGGTCCCAGAATATTACTCTGCGTAGGTAGGTTAGGAATCAGGCCAGGATTTAAGTGGAATTAATAAGCAGATTTGGTGGTTCCTCTCTGTTTGGTTCTTTCATTTCTTAGAATTGTCCATTCAGTTGCAGGCATCCTGCAATCCCAAATGTCAATTTTTATTTCTTTAATCGGATAAGTTTGCACTTTCTTTATGAGCTATATTCTGTGCAAACTGGGAAGTGTTCTCAGAGGATAGACTGGATAAATGTAGGTTCATTTTGTTTGTTTCCCTTCTTCCAGTGATTGAATCCTTTCCAGTTCCTTTCTGCTTGTGGTTGCTTTCCAATGCCTTCAGCAGTTGTTTTTCATTATTTTGTTCAAAATAAATGTGTTATTAGTGGGAGGTTTAGCCTGCTATACACTGCTCCACTGTTACTGATTGTCATTCCCCATATTGGATTTCTTAGTGTTCCTCAAACACACACAAACTTTTCTGACTTCTGGGTCTCCACATATGCTATTCCTTTACCTGGACCACAATCATCCTTGCTCTGTGACTAACTTGTTTCCAATTACCTTCATGAGGAGTTGAAACATCAGTTGCTCAACAAAGTCTTTTCTTACCATTTCTGAGCATCTAGGTTTGTTCTTCTGCTATATTTCCCATAGCACGCTGTTCCATTTGTTACAGTATAAAGACTCATCTTGCCTATACTTATTTAATACTTTCTTCCTTCTTAGAGTGTAAGCTTCATGAGAATAAAAACCATACTTTATACCATGCCTCACCAATAAGAAAGTACTCAGTAAAGATTATAGCTTTTTACAATGCCAAAGTGTAAAATGTTTTGATTACCTTTTCACAAATATTGAGCAAGTGATTTATTAAAGTCATTCATAAGGGAATCCATCAGGATACAGACATATGTACAGGTAGGCATCTACCAATAATTATAACAAAATTTCTTTTTGTCTCCTTTGCTAATATTGCCTATGTGTTCAAACTGTGTCCAGCTCAGAGGCACAATAGAACCTTTTTGGAGGGCTTTCAGTGACAGTAGCACAAAGCAAATATTTAAAAAACTAAGTCCAGATAAGTCTTCTGGCAGATTTTATATCATCGCCAAGAAATCCACCTGATAACATTAATGATCTATCATTAATGTCATCAGCTCCAAGACTGCTTTACAGCTTTAAAAAATTCCACTAAGTTTAAATATGATAACATTTTTTTCCACTCTCCAGAGCCCTCTTCCTCTCTGTAACTGAGACCCATAGAAGCACATCATGCATCTCAGGAGATGGACTAACTCATTCTAGACAAAAGGGTGACACGGCCATAGGCACCATTAGATATATTTTGTCTTCTCTTCAGAAAATCAAACACATATAACAAATCAGAGTTTGGATATCCTGGGGACGGTCCTGGGTACTCCGTGAATTCCAAGTAGAAATCAGGGTCTAGCCCAGGGCATGGCACCTAGCTGGGAAACAAACATTTATTTAATAAATCAATGAAAATGGCCACAGCAAAAATTCAAAACAAAGGCAATTACAATAAACAAAGTTTATTGATTAGTCCATAAACATGACCTTTAAAAAAAAAAGTATAAACCATACAACTGACTTTGGTTAATAAAACGAGGGGCTCCCCCAGTGAGAGGTCCACCTAACCGGCACAGCTCTTACAGCGCTGAAGACCATTCTCGTTGCAGGCAGTACACTTCAGAGCTTTGAAAGAGTCTGTAAAGCAGTTTCGAAACACTGACATCTTGCTCCCGTGGCAGACGGAGCACGGAAGAAAGCCAAAGCCTCCGCAGGAGGGGCACTCATGTAGATGCTGTACTCTCTGTAGAGGGACAAGGGAGGACAGAAGATGCGTTAGCGTGGACAACTCAGCCCTCCTGCTGTTCGGTATTGTGGATGGTCATAAAATAATATTGGCATGATATGGCTGCAGACTTGAAGTCATCGACATTTGTGCACATTAGACCCAGGGGGAAAGCTTGCTGAAGTTTTCCTTATTATCGCATTGATGGCCATCAACAGCCAGCCTTGGTTTGTGAAGGCTGATACGTTTTAGGTGAAAGGGTCCACATCCCAGAAATCTATCATATGAAAACACATATTTACAAACCAAGCAATTCAGGAAATGGTTATTCTCATTAAAGCAAAGTACTATAGCTTTCCCTTTAGTATCTCTTAACAGTGTTCTATCTTTGTTTATAGAAGAGCATCACTATAGTGAGTCTGGAAAATCAGAAAACTAAAAGCTGAAGAGTGGAGGAGCCACTATCAACTGAAGATTTATTGTTGTGTTGCACATTTGAATAATGCTTTGGTTTTTTAAAAGCACTTTCAAATGCTTTATTGTATAGAACCTTCCCTCACTGCATCCTTTACACATACAGACACCATCTACTGCAAAGCAGATAATTCAGACATCTTTACCCTTATTTTATATTTAAGGAAATAGGCATTGAAATCTTAAGACATTTATCTAAGTCCATAAACTTCCCACAATGGCTATCCACTGTTCTACCTCAAGTAAAGATAAAGTACCGTTCTACTAGAATGAAAATAACTATGCGGCGTGTTGAGGATAATATTTTGAAAATGATTCCAACACATTTCTATTTGCTTCTTTGAACATATATCCTTTGCTGGGGTCCACTAGTGGTATCCATCAGCTACGGGGAGATTAGGAAGGAGTCATTACAGAATGAATACAAAGAGAAAAGTGAATTAAGACCAAGCTTCTAATTTGCAAAACAGGAGTCTGCAGCAATGTTTGAAAGCTTGGTTTTGTGAAGAGAATAATTGCTCAAATAAGATTGGGAAATACGAATCTATATACACATGGAGAAATACTTTCAGACAAACATATTTTATGTACACATATGTATGGCTGTTCTCTGGAGACTCACAATTGCACATACTAAAGTCTCCAAAGCACCCAAATGAAAAGGAACCAATTAACTGGGTTTAATCCACTGTTTCCCCTCCTCATACAGCTATGATAACTGTTTTCCCAGGAAACAACTATAATTCTCTCACAATTAAAACCTTAAGGAATGCACTTTGGGGAACAAACACTAAGGGCATGATTGCCTGAAAATCTGTATGTGGCCAGGCCCCTTTTCTGATATATATTTTCTCTATATAGAAAAGTTCACCTGCAATTACAGTTTGACTTAGCTATTAGATCAAGATGGCAAAATCCATGCAATATCTCATTTTTAGTGGCACAGAATTACTTTGATAGAAAGTAGTGGCTGGCAAGCTGAGTGAAACAAACAGAGAACTTTATCAATATTATATATTCAAAACTGTCCCCAAAAGTTAGATTAAGCATTTACAGGAATCTAGTTACTTTGTAGGTGGGTTTTTGTTATTCCTTTGTGCAAGAATTAACCAAAACATGGTATAGTGAATTTATAATTTTACATAATATTAAAAAGTCTTTAGAAAAAAAACCAACAACTTTGAGTAAAAACAAAACCAGTGATAGGAAATGAAGGTAGTTAAAAAGCAAATTATAAAAGAATTAGTAAATAATGGTGTTCTTACCAAATTTTAGAAAGAATATATTAAAGATAGGCCCTTGACATTCATTAGAGCTATGTGAGAAGTTTATATTAAAAATATATAATGACTTGTACAGTAAGAGCCCTAACTGCTCAGAATAGATGTTGGGCTGACCTAGGTCCTCGGGAAAGGACCTGCAGGGCCTCTGAGTCTGGGACTTCATCTATTAGTGCTAGAGTATAACTAGGTCTGGGTTTCAAGCGGAATAGTGTTATCAAATTTTACAATTAAAATTATGAGATGCCCAGTGAATTTGAATTTCAGGTAGACTACAGATAAATTTTTGTACAGGTATGTCCCAAATATTACCAAAGTATGGAAACAGCCCAAGTGTCTCTTGATACTTGAAAGGATAAAGAAGATGTGGCAGACATATGCAATGGAATATTACTCAGCCATCCAAAAGCATGAAATCTTGCCATTCCCAATGACGTAGATGGAGCTAGAGAGTATTACACTAAGCAAAATAAGTCAGAGAAAGAAAAAAAATATGATTTGACTCATATGTGGAATTTAAGAAACAAAAAAAAATGATCTTTGGGGAAAAAGAGAGAGAGAGAGAAAGAGGCAAACTGAGAAACAGACTCCTAACTATAGAGAACAAACATGGTTATCAGAGCGGAGGCAGGGGGCGATGGATTAAATAGGTGATGGGGATTAAGGAGTGCCCTTGTTGTGATGAGCATCAGGTGTTGTATGGAGGTTCTGAATCACTATATTGTACACCTGAAACTAATATTACACTGTATGCTAACTAACTGGAATTTAAATAAAAACAACAAAAAAAGCAAATCCCATGGTCTTTCCTCTTTAATAATAGTTTTTAACCTTTATTTACATCCATGCTCGACTCCAATAGCATATCACATGGGATCCTCAAACCTAAAAGAATTAAAATGATATATGCTGTAACTGAAACAAAAGTGAGGGTGGGGGTGAGTGGGTCTGGAGCTCCCATTGTGCCATGAGCCTCCAGGAATCTCATTCTGGTTAAGTCATCCAGCACAACCTACTCCATTTGTTCTTCTAATAAAAATAAGTAATTTAGTCATTTTTAGCTGTCTCCTTCAGAGAGCACTTTTGTTATAATGTTAAACTTTCATTAGACTGTGTTTCCAACTTAAAAGAGTTTCAACAAAGAGAAATAACTGGCTTGGATTTGATGTATTAGATGCAGCTAAGTAGACAGTTCTGCCCTCAGGACAGATGTTGAAAGAGCTAGAAAAGTCCCTTAAACAGGGACAATGTTCTAGAAAGGAAGAAGAAGGAATAACCAAACTTAACAATAGCCATTATTCTTAGCAACAGAACAGACTTCCACTTTCAATGAAGAGGTTTACTGCACCAACATTGAACTTGAAGCAATTAGCTCTTCCATGCCCTGTAGCCCAGTAAAGTGAGAAACCATGCAGACCTGGGTTAGAATAGCACACAGAGGACTGAGTCTACAGATTGGCCCTCCCTTGCATAGTGGTTTGGGTAGAGGCATATCGCTTTGGAGTGGAATTCAAAAGAAAAGGAGGAAGAAGTCATTCTCCCCTTTTACCTATTTCCGTTCACATATACTTGGTGAGAGTCTTTAAAAAAATAGATACTCAGCAGGTGAGACACTTTCATGTATTCATCCATTCCACAAATACTGAGTGTCTACTTGCCAGGCACTGTACAAGGCACTGGGGATAAAGCAGTGAGCCAGATACTTTCCTGTTCACTTCAGAATAGCTCTCAACCCCACCCTTAGGTCTTCCAATAAGTCTACTCCATACTGTGATCATCTGAAATTGAAGCACAGAGAACTCCAGAGTTTCTAGCAAAGGAGCAAGGGAACAAGGATAAAAGGGTGGAGTTCAAGAATGGTTGTCAAATAGACTTCCTCTGTAGCACAAACTCACATTCAGAAATGTAAAGAGATTTCCCCCTTATCTAATATAGAAACATCAAAGGCTTTCAGTGTCTTCCTTGAGATTAGGAAATGAATGTATTTATTATTTTTAACCTCAGATTGCCCATTCCTATTCCAGTAGATCTTGAAAGACTCTTAAGTATTCCAGCAAAGAGGAAGTAATTTATCTGAGTTCCTGTAATCATAAACCTCATCATCTGGATTGTCTATGAAGCAAATTTATCCACATAACAAATTGTCAAGGAGTGCACACTTGGCATATAATCATCTCTGGACAATTTACCTCTGTCTATGTATTTTGTGTTAAACTATATTCAACAATTTAATTCAGCAAATGCTTGTTAAGTCCCTGCTAAACAGCTCTCTGTCTGATGAAGCTTCTAATAGACATAATCTTTCCTGATAATCGTCCCCAGCATCCTCCATTTGCAGACTTGAGAAAGGAGCCACTGAACAAGATGCAGACACAGAGGAAATTTTAGCTTACTATCCTAAATGTGTACGTCTAAATATATGAGTCTGATTCGTGAACCTAGGGTGATGGACTGCCACAAACCTACTTAAAAAGATGTTCAGATTTCAGAGAGAGGCTGACAAGAGTACATGGCCTGATTTCCCAGGTGAGTAGGTGGTGCCCTGCTGCTGAGGTCTATGAATATGCGATGGGCACCCCCAGCGGAAGGGGCGATCATCCAGAACTATGCTTCTCCAGGGAGGGTTAAGACCGTTTCTGACAGCTCCAATGGCTGTAAAAATAGCCATAGCATCGTCCATGTGTAGCTGAAAATCTTACCTCTGTTCTTGATGAACAATAAGTAGTCACCAGCCCTCAGGGGAGAGTCAGATTTTACAAGAAAAAAGTACAGGCAACGGACACTATGTTGGCAATCTCATTAGAAATGACAAGAATGTTTGTTCATATCTTTAAAAAAAATAGCAAGGCAAAAGTTTACTTGGAGCTTCTCTACCATCTGCAATCTTTAATTCAGTATCTGCCATAACCAGGTGTTTGCTAATACATCTCAAGGCTCCCCTGGCTTTCTCTGTGTGGACACCAGCAAGATCAGCTATTCATCATGGTTATTGTTTAGGGGGAGCCTTAAACACTTCTTTGCTTCTATCTCCAGCTTGTTTATTCATATAAAGAAATACATAAATATATAAATAAGTAAACTTTACTCAAATGGTGTTTTCATTTCATCCTTCTCACCCAAGCATTATCCTACATAAAATAATTATTTTTCTCTCCTTTTTCATCAGTTAACTGCTTTGCCTTCTCAAAAAAGAAACTGATGAAAGAGGATTCATTCATCTTTTTTTCTCAACAAATATTTATTGCCTATTATTTGCCAATCCCTGTTCTAGGCACTAGAGGAAAAGAATAGAACAAAATAGACAAGGATCTTGTATACACATGGAGCTCGTACTGTACTAGGAGGATCCCCTGCAAATTTCATCTCAGGAACAGAACCCTCACTGGTGCACCTAGCTCCATTGAGCACAAGTATTCATACCAGCTATTGCTATATTCCACCTGCTTCTGCTGGCTTTGGCCACCTCCTCAGGTGTAAGTCCACTGGCAATCTTCATCAATGAATCAAGCCCACTCAGCTTCCCAGAGCAATTTTCACTTGGGCTGGATGTATGCTAAGACTCTTCAACTGGGAAATTTGAAATTATTTGCTGACTCCATTTCTAATGGCCCAATTGCAACTGCTATGCATCTTTCCTCACCATCACTTGGAATAACTACAGAAAACTAGAACCTGAATTATGAGGACCAGGACAGTTATCGTCTACCATACAGCACCAAGTAACAGCAAACTAGAACCTGGCAAGATTTGTCTGGTTTCTCTCTACAGTTATCACCAATTTACCTATCTCCCAGGATGCCCCACCCCTAGTTTCAGAGCCTAGTGCTATACTCTAACCTGTTCCCTGGATCTAATGCTCTGTCTACTTGAGCCTTGGGTCCTACCACAAATGGTCAGATTTTGCAGAAAACTATATGCCACTTAATTTGAGAGTCATGGCAGCATAGATTCATGCTTAAGACCATGGGTTTTGGAGTCAAGTTGATTAGGATCATGAATCAAACGCTATGTGTAAAGTCTCTAGCAAGTGATCTAATCTTCTATGCCTCCATTTCCTTGTCAGTAAAATGGGGACAATAACAGAACCCAACCTGCAGAATTGTTGTGAGGTTTCAATGACTTAATACATGTAAAACATCAAGAATGTTACTTGCTACATAGTTAAGCCTCCAATGTTTCCAACCTCATGAATATTAACTCCTACTCCACTGCCAAAAGTCAACTTAAGAATGAGATGGGTTTAGACCTGACTCTTGCATCCATTATCCACTTTTCTTGGCTCTTCCAATTGTCTCTCTTGAAGGTATCTTTACCTAGGTTAGTGTGCCTTAAGCCCTAGCCTCTTTCATAGGCAGAGTTTAGGCCTTTCTTGGATGGCTGCAATTTCTCTACGAGTTTTGTTATATGGGAAAAGCAGCCCAACAGAGTTACAGCAACTACAATAGCAGAAGCCAGCACCATACAATTCTTTTCAACATCAAGAATTGTCCTAAATATTTGCACCTTATTTATGTCATCTGTAGAATGGAGACAGACTTAAGAGAACAAAATCTTCTTTCCAATAATCTTTGAGCTGAGAGAGAAAGGTTATATGTATATAGCATTATGGTATAAATCAAGTTGAATTAAGGGATTATAGACTCAAAGAATAAAAGTCCATGAACAGCTAAGCCAATCATCAAGCTTTAAAAAGAGTAATGAGAGAGATTTACCGTATATGACTCTAAAAGATGCTGTTAAACCACAGAAAAACAGTATGATATTGGCACAATAAGAACCAACAATGGAACTGACTAGAGAGCTCAAACCAAGACCGAAATATATATGAGGATTCACTATGATATAAAATTGGCACAATAAAGCAATAAAAAATAGTATATTATTTAGTAGGTGATTGGGGGAAGCTATTTCATCATAAGTAAGAAAATGAAGGGCAACCCTGTCGGGACCCCTCTCACTCCTGAGAACCTTTTCTGTATCTTCACTTAATAAACTTCTATCATTTTACTCAAGAAGAAAGAAAAGAAAGAAAGAAAGAAAGAAAGAAAGAAAGAAAGAAAGAAAGATAAAGGGAGAGAGGGAGGGAGGGGGAGGGAGGAAGGAAGGAAGGGAGGGAGGAAGGAAGGAAGGAAGGAAGGAAGGAAGGAAGGAAGGAAGGAAGGAAAGAAAGAAAGAAAAATGAAAAGCATTCTATATGAATTAAGACCTAGATGTGGGAGCACTTGGGTGGCTCAGTTGTTAAGCATCTGCCTTCAGCTCAGGTCATGATCCCAGAGTCCTGGGATGAAGCCCTCATCTGATTCACTGCTCAGTGGGAAGCCTGCTTCTCCCTCTCCCACTCCCCTGCTTGTGTTCATTCTCTTGATGTGTCTCTGTCTGTCAAATAATAAATAAAATGCTTTAAAAAAAAAAAAAGACCTACTCCTATACTGTTGGTGGGAATGCAAGCTGGTGCAGCCACTCTGGAAAACAGTATGGAGATTCCTCAAAAAGTTGAAAATGGAGCTACCCTACGACCCAGCAATTGCACTACTGACACAAAGGTAGTGATTCTCAGGGGCACGTGCACCCAAATGTTTATAGCACCAATGTCCACAATAGCCAAACTATGGAAAGAACCTAGATGTCCATCAACAGATGAATGGATAAAGAAGATGTGGTATATATATACAATGGAATACTATGCAGCTATCAAAAGAAACGAAATCTTGCCATTTGCAATGACATGGATGGAACTGGAGGGTATTATGCTGAGCGAAATAAGTCAATCAGAGAAAGACAATTATCATATGATCTCTCTGATATGAGGAACTGGAGGGGCAGGGTGGGGGGTCGTGGAGGGTAGGGAGGGAAAAATAATGAAACAAGATGGGATGGGGAAGGAGACAAACCATAAGAGACTCCTAATCTCACAAAACAAACTGAGGGTTACTGAGGGGTGGGAGGGTAGGGATAGGGTGGATGGGTTTTGGACATTGGGGAGGGTTTGTGCTTTTTCGAATGCTGTGAAAGATGTAAGCCTGATGATTCACAGACCTGTACCCCTTGGGCAAAGAATAAAAATAAAATTTAAAAAAAAATTGAAAAAAAAAAAAGACCTAGCTGTGAAACATTATAAAGTTAATAGAAAGGAATATAGGAAAATATCTATGTGACCTCAGGATAAAAGTTTACTTCATTATGAGGAAGAATGATCAATTCAAATATATCAGAGGATTTCTATTGGATGAAGGATATCATGAAAGAAACTGAAAAAAGAAATAGTGACAATGAGTGAAGCAAACAAAAAATTAATATTTAGAATACAGAAGGGGCTTCTGAAAACCAGCCAAGAAAAAAAGACTTTTATGATGTACGAATACACAATTTACACAAGAAAATCAAAATCTAACAAGCATAAATGAGATAACTCAGTGGTAATCAGGAAAATGTAAATTAGAACAATAAGGCAATATATATTTACACTTACTACCCTAGCAAAAATTAGAGAACAATGTAAAATAGTAAAGAACGCAGAAACAAACAAAAGAATGTGGCAACACACTAAAATTCTTTCTCTACAAGAGGGAGTATCTCCCAGGTGTAACCATCAGAGACACATCTACCTGGAAAATTAAGTGTTTGCTTCAGCAATTTCTACTCCCAGAGAAATCCATAAGGGAATGTGTTCAAGGCAGTTCCTGGCACCACTGTTTGAGAAGGGTTTTGAAGGACATCTAGGTATCCATCAATGGAAAAGTAGGTATATAAAAAATAGTGGGTGGTCACCATGGAGCAGCACTGTCCAAAACAGGAGCCACTGGCCACGTGTGGCTATTTAAATTTAATTTTAAATCAAGTAAAATTAAATAAAATTAAAATTTCAGTTTCTCAGTCACACTAGCCATATTATTCACTATTAATAGTGGTTATAAAGTAGCCATATATAGCCTGTGTCTCCTATTTGGATAATACAGGTATCAGATATTTCCATCCTGGAGTAGTTAGAAGAAATAGATTAAATGTTCATACAGTAACATAGATGGCCCTTAAAAACATAGCACCTAGTGAAAATAATTTGCAATACAATTAGATATAGTACATAGCAGCATTACATAAATTTAAAATGTACACAGAAAATAATACTACACATTAACCAGGTTAAATCATCTAAATAAAAAGATACGCCAAATTAATGATTTCAAAGGGTTGGAGTTGAGTATAGGGACAAAAGGGAAAAAAAATCAACCCATCCATACAGATTTTCAAGCTGAGAGGAGTTTCAGAATACGGAGTACCTGCCCTCACTGTGTTTGTCCTTTGGGAAAGATCACAATATGAAAAAGGCATGATTCCTAAAACCAAGGAGCACATAGTTTATTTGAGACGTGAGTCAAATAACCAAAGAAAAGTAATACAAAAGCAAAAAAAAAAATTTGATAAGCATCCAACAAAAAGAGGGTTTGGAATTCCAAGGTGAGAGAGACCAGGAATGATTTGGGGGAAGAAGGGACACTCTACGTGGGTCTTGAAGATGGTGGAAGGCAGTGAGGAATTGGACCAAGAACATTCTATGCAGGCAGGACAGCTTGCCCAAAGGAATGGTAGGAAGAAGCCACAAATAGTTCTCTCTTTCAGATGAAGTAAAAAATGGTAGAGAATCAGACATGAGTTCAGTAAAGGAAACTAAAGCAAAAAGAGCTGGTAATAGCATATAGATACTGGGTGACCATATTGCCTGATTCGCCGGGGAATGTCCTGGTTCATGTGAGCTGGCCCAGAACAGTTACTAACAGAACATGCTCATTCTCAAAGCACCCCAGGTTGGGCAAGAAAATGTATGACTTTCCTACCGATAGAGAGAAACAGGCTGATAAAATAGTATAGCAGAGGGCTTCCTGGTTCCATTTGATTTGATACATTATATAGTTGAACCAATCACTGCTCTGATGCTATAATTACAAAGATTAGAACAAAATTAAAGTGTGCACTTTTGGAGAAACCATTTTTCTGTAATCTTTAGAAATGATAAGTCCATGGGGAAAATAATTTAAATGAAAAATTGTAAATGTGCTTCAAGACAATTGCTTGATTCTGAAACACCTCATCAACATCTCTATTATGAAGAATTAGGCTCTAATAACACTGACTGGAATTCTCAGCTAATAGTATGAGGTTGGTAAAAGCTAACACCAAAGTCACTCCAGCAGGAGCAAACCTAATGGCAGGTGATATCAAATCAAAACTGCCACATGTATCCTGTTCCATATCTGTAAGAACATGGAGAGAAGAATTCAATTAGGAAAACTCAATTACAATCAGAATGTGTTTAACACTTTGATTACTAAAAATAAGTTGCTAAAAGCACAGTTACCTCAATTTTGGTTAAGAGGTCTTGCAGTTCTCCTGTTTCATTCATTGACAAAATTTTCTCAGCACCCTATTAACAAGAAAGGGTGGGGGGAAAGAAAATCCATTTTGTTAGTATTGGAGGAAACAAAGTTCTAGCCAGGAGAGAGCTTAACCCACAATATATTGAACACCATTCTTTTCTTCCAATCTAAGTAAACTTACAACCAGGAAGCCAAAGAGGGGAGGAAATTTCTTTTTCCCTTCACATATTCTCCCATTTAGTAAGGTTTAGTGGAAGCAAAAGGAAGACTGCCAGCAGGAGGTGAGAGCCGGGAAGCCCACAACTGTCAGACTAGGTCCAGATATGGAAGATTCCAGCACACTCTTGGAGTTGTTCAGAAAGCCTGTAGGCAGCTGTGCCATCTGGGAAAGGAGACCGTCGAGCAAATTCCCAGCCAGGGCTGTCTCCGCCCTATTCCCAGCAGTGCTGACATGACCCTTCTTATAGCCATGCACGTAAAGGTAGCAGCAGCTGATAGTAATGATGAAATTAATAACCATTGACACTAATTAAGCACACATTATGAACCAGGCACCCACCATCATCTGATCTGAAGTGGTGGACTCTATTAACAGCACAAAGTGAGCCTCAGTGAGATTAATCAACAATTCCAGTGCCATGCAAAAAGAAAGCAGGATGGGAATTTGAACATAAGCAGGGACTCACTCCACCCAGAAGGAAACCATGCCATTTGGGACTCCAGAAAGGATTCAGAGCAGGAGAAATCTGAATGGAAACCTGAGCCAATCCCAGAGAACCCACACTTTCAAGGGCCCCCTTGACACAAACCATGAGCCTGACACTCACCCTAACCAATGCCCTCAACTCAGCCCTCAGAGAAGGTCACCACAAAGTCAGCAGGTTGGGCCTTCCATGCTCCTACACCCTAACCCTAACCCTAGGTTGGGTTCTGAGAGGTCCATTCCCAGAGGTCTGGCTCCAAAGCCCCAGGGACTGGGGACACCTGAGCAACACCAGAGGTCTCAGCCTGTAGCACAGAAGGAAACCGTGCCATTTGGACTCCAGAAAGGATTCAGGGCAGGAGAAATGTGAATGCAAACCTGAGCCAATCTCAGACTTGACTATGAAAAGGAGACCTGGGACAATGTTTACACTTTCTGACAAACTCACAGTGTTTCTTTTAACTACCCCATTCTCCTTTCCTGTCCAGCCTTTTACATTCTTCTCCTCGATTTCCCAAAGTAGAGCACAGAGAAGGAAGGAAATTATTTCTGATTAAAGGCAGAGACTATGTATGCCTTGTTCACCACATCTCCCTGGCACAGAATGATAGTTGCTGGCACAGAAGGGTGTTGAATCAATTTCTGAGTAATGAACAAGACCAGGAAAAATAGCATCACACAGTAAATAGTTCTTGGACTCAATTCATGCTGGGCAGGTTGGAAAACACAAAGACTCACTTAAAAAATTTTAAAGGTCTTCATTCTTGAGAAGGTTACAATAGATTTTTATGCAGACACCCAACAATGCCAGCCACAATGCAGAACGGAAAACAAAAGGGTCAAGTGGATGGTGCAGAGAAGGACAGTGAGGAAATCCTAACAAGGGGAAAGGATCTGCTTATTGAGGGCGGAGAAGGCATTCTGAGGTTAGTGGCATTTGATCTGGATTCTGAAGCTAAAGGGAGGTTTCTTAGACAGGGTAGGCAACTTTCGTACTGGTGTAGAGGAACCTTTAGTTCTGGGTTTTATTTTACTTCAGTCTATCTTATAAAATTCATGTCATCTGAATCACCATCAGAAATGTCAACCTGATATATTAAAAAGTACTACAAATGAATGCCCACGGCTGCAGCGGATATATATAGGCTGTAGGGTAGGGTAGATTGTTTTACTTGGGGGTGGCTTGGCCAGGAGTACAGAAAGACACACCTACAGTGGGAACCAAGCTAACGAAAGCACCGAGCAACACACGAAATTCTAAATCGTAGCAATAAATGATAATATTTTACTTTGGCTGCATTCTATTTCTTTAAAGAGTGAGCTACGCGCTAAAATGAGAAAAGCTCCTGGGGAATCTGGTCCATGAATGAAAGCAGCGAGGAGAATATATGACTCATTTTTCTTCAGTGAAAGCACATGCACCACAATGACCCCAAACAAAATGAATGTACCAGAGAAGCTATGGTGCATCGGCTTCCCAGCACTTTCTCATCTCAGCCGTCAACGAGCCTTAGTCAGTTGCTGAGAATACAATGCATAGGCCAGGAGAGGACTTTCTCATTACCCATCAATACAGGAAATTTGCCCTGCCTCAACCAAATAATTCCAGCACCATCAGTAGTACAAGAGCAGATTCTGCATTTCAATAGAAACACAGGCTTTGCTCACATTAAGTGATATACCTAAACACGAGATAGTCACTGCTCTTCAAGACACACCTGGGATTTGAGGCATAGCTGATGTACTAAGTGCTGAAGGTGGGGAAAATTCTGCTCTGTACCGGAGACCTGGGAGCTGAGTACTTGGTCCCTCTCTCAAGGGCTGCTACTCACTATAGCATCCGCCCACAAGTCCACCTGGCTGGCCCCCAGATCATTTCCTCCGAATGAGCTCTCTGCTCTTGCCAAGTACTGAGCAGAAACAGAGGTCAAAACCCCCGCCTCCCCACTGGGTCCCGCGTCCCAACCTCCACCTGACCCTGTCCTTGCTGAACCTAAGTGCAAGGTTTTTATAGGGCAGGACAAGGAAGTCGCTGTCCTCTCTGCTCCGAAGCGGCAGCAGGATGGGGATCGCAGCTTCCCTGGCAAGTCTCTGGGAAAAATGAGATTCCTCCCATCCTGAGGCTTGGAACATTTCTTAGGGTATCTCTCCACCTGCCTGGCTCTGCACTGCATTTTCCTATTCCAAAGGTCTCATTCCCAGCAGTTTTCCATCAAAAACATTCTAGTTATTACTTGGTCTATAAAAACACATTTGTGTCCAAAAATGGGAGTGTATTTTGGTAAGTGTTGACATTCTTAGGGAACACTCTTCTCCCAGCTGGTATTTGGCTAAGAGTATCACACGTGAGTTGGTTAGCTTTTAAAATGTAAGTCATTCAGTTCCATGCAAGTAGCAACTAATTAGTCTTTCTGTTCCTTGGCATAGTTTACCAAGACTTCAGGATACCAATGGAAATATTTCTAATGTATTTTCCAATTGATTCAGAATTTTTTTCTGAAAATTAATACAATCTTGAAATTAATGATAACAGGAATGTGCTGGGTGCTTTCGAGTCACTGGCTTTTTTCATCATCAGTGCAAAGTAAGCGCCATTATCTCATTTTTAAAATAAAGAAAGTAAAGTTTGAAGAAAATAAGGAACATGGCTAGCACCTTTTAGTTCATCAACACAAAGCCTGGCCAGATCTTGAATTCAGGTCACCCTGCCTCTAAACCAGCACTCTTTCCACAATGCCGTGCATACTGCCTGCTCACTGATAGACTTTATTAGTTGAAGAAATGCTACAGATAAATCCTAGTCTGAGGAACATGATGGTCTATGATTAGGATTCGCTGTTGACAAGGTGCCCAAGAAAGTCAAGTGAGTGCAAGCTTCCACTGCAGCAACTCTGAACAATTCCTTGGAAAGTGCCAGAGAACCTAAGGGACACCTCAGTTTCATTGTTATGTCAGTGTCATGCCTTATTTGGTTATTTCAAATACACTGCACATTCCAGGAAAAAGACTTAGCTCATTATCAGCTTCAATACATGAAATTAGCTCTATTCTCAAATTCTTCCCACCTTAAAATTCTGAGCAGTGAGCTGTGACAAGTGAACAAACCACTTTATTTTACATGTAACAAGCTTCTCACATGAAGATAAGACAGTCTCCATAATCGTTTCTCATATAAGTCACCAAAAAGAGACTCATACCTTCAAGGAACAAGAACAAATTGAGAAAAAGTATCAGCCCCTTGCTGATTAGGACTGCCAGACCGTCGTTTTTGATCCATGAATGTACAAAAGCATGTCACCATACTCATTCATACTGGTGTTCATTCACTTATTTCCACATTCAACACAGTTTGGAGCCTCCATGATGGCTTAGGCACTGTGCTAAGTGTTAGAGATCTAAATAATAAGCAAACAAACAAAAAGGTTCCCAGTTCCTGAGGGAACATAAAATCTTTTGGAAGAGACAGATGATAAGCAAAAGATCACACAAATAAATGTAAGTTTATAACTGTCATAAATACCACAAAAGAGATGTCGGTACAAGATGTTGTAAAAGTATATATAGTAAGGTGTAATTAACCTAATCAACAAGATTAGGGGAAACTCCGTAAAGTAATGATTGTTATTATCTTTATGAAAAAGAGTAGGTAAACTGAGCACATAGATAGAATGAAGGAAGGAAATTAATTAGGGCAATAAGGCTACCAAATATCATATGTACATGACTTTTGGTGGTCACCATTTCCTCTGATCCAAAATAAGAAAAACTATGTTCAGTGAAACTCCCTATCATTTTCTACATAGTATTTTGGATTGGTGCCCTGGAAGAAACATAAGGAAGATTCTAGGCCACGGTGTAAGCAATCTATTTCACCAATAAGCTGAGAAGAACATAAAGTTGGTATAAGCCAGCGTGGATTCACCATACTCTTCCAGATCTCTGTGAAGAGTTGTAGGTCAAGGGTTTCCAAACAACATCATCAAAAAACAACATAAACAAATATAAACACTTAAGTATTTTTTCTGAAGAACTACTTAAAATCACACATATAGATTTTAGCTGTCTCCGGACTGATGACTCCCCATGCTGATGCCCAGGCTCCACAAGTCCACATTGAACACCCGTGTTTGGGAACCATTGACCTGAAATTTCTGAAAGGTCCAGGAGAACCAAAAAAGAAAAAAAAATGTTCTCATTAACCAAAACCAAACACAGCTTTCATTGTATATATACATATAAACATATTGTGTGTTATGCATATATATTATATATTATTTTGTTTCAATTTATATTTATTCACATACCTCTTCATCTTACTAAGAAAGTTGTCTGCAGTAAAAGATCCATACAAGGATATAATAAAATAAAAGTTGAATAAAAATTCAGGACATAGGAAATGTCCTAAATACATTTCAAAATGATAGCCAGGATTGAGGTTTTCCTTAGCATAGTCACCAAACAATGCAATGCCTTACCATAATACTTTAGAAGATCTGGTTACTATAATAAATAATATCCTTGTTTTTTCATTAACCATAAAAATAGAGTCTCCAAATAAATGAAGTGGCTCTTGACTCAAATAGGACAAGTTTTCATCCTTCCTCCTGGCTTCAAGCAGTCTCCTTTAGCCTTTTGTTTAACTACCTCCATGGTTGGAAAAAAACTCCAGGATTTGGTGGTCCCAGCCCTTCCAGCCCTGTCCTTTAATACCATATACACCTGATACTCTGAATCTCTTCTTCTCCTGGACATACCAGGTCCTTCCAGGAGATAATATGCCAATGCACAGGTTCTGCACCTTTGCCCAAAGTTTCTTCTGTCCTTCCCACACTCTCCTGGAAAACTTCTCGACGTCCTTCCAAACCCAATCGAAATGTTACCTTATCGATGAAGCTTCTTTGGTTTTCCCAGACAAAAATCAGTATTCCTTCCTCTGGGCTCTCAGACCACATTATGCCCCACTGCACAGCGAGCCCAGCAGTGATTACAGGGCCTGCGACTTCTTCAAGGACCCAGTGCTTTGTGTGGTTCACCAGAGACACTCAATAAGTATTTGCCATATTAATGTCTTCAGCCGTTCTGTAGTAAATACAGCAATAAATTCCAAATGGCTGTTTCTTATCATGACGGCTGATTTAAAAGGACAGAAAAGCAAAGACGTAAATCAAAATGCATCTTGGTGAAGGTAAACCTGCAAGCTGATTTGATTTGATGCTAGAATGCCAGACCCCTAGAGGAGTGAGAGGAATGAACATGGTATAAATGCTCTCCTCCGACCATCGCTTCTTTCAGCCGGCCACTTGATGGGAAGCGAAGAGCAAACCACTGGAGGCCACGGTCTGATGAAGACAGGGAGGCTAGGACTGTCTAGTGTCAGTTGCCAAAGGATCTTTCTGCTGTGTAATCCGGAGAGCAGATGGCAGGGCTGGCGTTCAAGGAGCTCAACCAGCACCTAGCACAGTGACTGTTAAAGGATGCTCTCGATACATGTTCGTTTCTGGGGCTGCCATGCCCCCCAGAACAGGAGGTTACATCAACCCTGGAGACGGGCCACTGGAGGCCTGCTGACAAAGGCATAATTTACTTCAGGAATCAGCTCTTGACCATCTCCAGTACATGACCAGACTCCACGGAGACCCTGCAGTTCTACACTGAACACTTAGCCTGGAAAATGTTCAAAGCCAGTATAGCGATATCCCTCCAGTGTCTTATAAAACACAGTAAAACCTCTGTAGAGACTCTCATTCTAAAGAGCACGGTTTTCCTGTGTCCCTGGCAGGAAGAAGAAACTGCAAAATTGACTGTAAACTGGTGGACTTGTTTTGCATAATTATATAATACTGACTTCGGGGTTTTCAAAAATACCTGCCAAAGACAGTGATTTAGGTTTTGGGGAATTAATGCCCAGCCACTTTTTTTTCAGTGTAGCTATAAAGAACAGTTTCTCATGGAGGCCAATCTTGATCTTTTTATGATAAAGCCAGATCATTCAAGCAGATGACCATGGGGATATATTACTCTCTTTACTTTTTTTTTTTTTAAGATTTTATATATTTATTTGACAGGAGAGAGATCACAAGTAGGCAGAGAGGCAGGCAGAGAGAGAGAGGGGGAAGCAGGCTCCCTGCTGAGCAGAGATGCAGGGCTGGATCCCAGGACCTTGAGATCACGACCTGAGCAGAAGGCAGAGGCTTAACCCACTGAGCCACGCAGTTGCCCCTATTATTCTCTTTTCTATGCAAAAGGACACCTCTCTTGTTCCTTTGTTTACTTATTTGTTCTTGTTCCTTTAACATTAATATCAAATCACATAAAAGTGATATCAAGTCACTAGGTTAAAAAAAAAAAAAAAGATAGTCTTGGGGGCTGAGCTAGAAGCCAGAAGTCTGTTTTATTTAATAGACTTAAGACTGTTGTCTACTGTGTCACAAAATTCTCTGCATAAACTGATTTTTAGAATTCAGTGATTTAAGTTCACCAAAGGTTTTATTTTAATTCAGATATAACTGATACATAACATTTTACTCATTTAAGGTATACACCATAATGATTCAATATTTGTGTATGTTTGCAAATGATCACCACAGTAAATCTGGCTAATGTCCATCACAGCACATAGTTACACATTTTTTCTAGTAATGAGAACTTCTACGATCTACTTTCTTAGAAGCTTTCAAATACACAACTCAGTGTTGTTAGCTATAGTTACCGTACGTTATAGTTATCCCCAGTGTTTTTTTATAACTGGAAGTTTGTACCGTTTGACTGACTCCCTTCACCTATTTTCCCTCCCTGTCCTATGTCCACCTTTGGTAACCACCAATCTGTTCTTTGCATCTGTGAATCCATTGTTTGTTTTTCCTTTAGATTCCACAAATAAGTAAGGTCATAGAGTATTTGTCTCTGTCTGACTTACTTCACTTATTAGCATGATGCCCTCATTCCCATCCATGTTGTCAAAAGTGACAGGATTTCATTCTTTCTTATGGCTGAATTATAGATATATATATCATATATGTATATCACAATTTCTTTATCCATTCATCCACTGATGAACAGTGAGGTTGTTTCCATATCTTGGCTATTGGAAACATTGCTGCAGTGAACATGGGGGTGCATGAACCTTTTGGAGTTAGTGCTTTTGTTTTCTTTAGATAAATACCCAGAAGTTAAGTTGCTGGGTCACATGGTAGTTCTATTTTTAATTTTGTGAGAAACCTCCATGCTATCTTCCACAGTGGCTGCACCAGTTTACTTTCCTTCCAACAGTGCACAAGGGTTCCCTTATATCTACATCATCTCTAACACTTCGTTATTTCTTGTCTTTTTGATGATACCCATTCTAATAGGTGTGAGGTGATATCTCATTGTGATTTATATATGCATTTTCCTAATAATTAGTAATGCTGAGCAACTTTTCATGGACCTGTTAACCATCTATATGTCTTCTTTGAAAAAAAAATGTTCATTCGGATCATCTGCCCATTTTTTAATTGGATTGTTTAACTTTTCGTTATTTAATTGTATGAGTTCTTTATATTTTTGGTTATTAACCTTTTATCCGATATATGATTTGCAAATGTTTTCTCTCATTTGGTAGGTTGCCCTTTCATTTTGTTGATGGTTTCCTTTGCTGTGCAGAAGCTTTTTGGTTTGATATAGTCCCAGTTGTATCTTTTTACAACCAAAGGTTTTCTGAATAAGACTCAAGATTTAATCCTAATGCCCCCACATACATGTTAATTTAACGTAGAAAAATAATGTAAACTCTTTAAGATTCAGTTTCCTTATTTGTAAATTGGGTATAATTACGTTTATAGTGTTATTGTAAAGATTACATGAGATGATATGTAAGTCTAGAACACTGTATGACACATAATAGGAATTCAATAAATGGTAGTTTATTTTTATTATTAAACTTTTCGTTTGAGAAAATTTTTAATTTAGGATTAATTCTGAGTGCACAAAATTTGGTCTGCAAACATTTCTTATCTAGAGTCAGTAAATAATAAAAGTGGAGACCAACAAGAGTATTACATTGTTTTTGGATGATGCCACCATAAAGAGACTGTAATTAAAAAAAAAAAAGAAGGTGGATTGTCATACAAACTGGGATGAAAGTGACTTATTAAAAAGAAAAGGTGCATGTGGTATGATGAGCACTGGGTGTTATATGCAACTGATAAATTGTTTGAATTGTTGAAAACTACATCTGAAACTAATGATTTAATTTAAATTTAAATTAATTTAATTTAAATTTTAAAAAAGACAAAAGGTAATATGAAATTTGAAGACTTTCTAGCTAAGTTGTAGAATTCTTAAAGTATTCTTTATTATGAGAAATTTAACTAGCTTTCAGCTAGGGCTCTCTGGAAAGTCAGAAACTAAGGACAGTTAGTAAAAAATATTACTGAAAAAACTGTGTTGATTATTTTTCTCAGGCAACATAAATATTTAATCACTCAGCAGGAAAAATATATGAGGAAGATTCACATGGTGAGGGGAATTGAGAAATATAATTAGTTGATCAAAATGTCAATTATAATTCTATTAATAGGAGGGAGCTCCTACTTAAATAAGCTTAAATTCCAGATAAGATCCCAGGATATTTAGACATAGACAGGCTACTGAAGATTTATCACCGAAGCTAATGCATTCAATAAAAATTACTCTATCTTTCTTATTATGAGCTTAATGAAATTGTCACCACTACCTAGTTGCTACCTAGAAAGATTTTTCTGCAGTGTCCTGAAGTTCGGGGTCATGAAATGAAACAGATGTCTCATTTTTATAAGGTACTATAATGCTGAAGATTCATGAGTTGTCTAATAATCGTTCTTTTTAAACTCATGAGAATAACCCAATGCATCTTTTCAGATCCCAGCAGGAAACCTGGATGCCCAGAGTTTAACTGAGGAGCATTTAATGAAAGGATAATCTGCAGAAGTGTGAATGACATTAAACAAACACTTCACTTGGTGAAACACCGAGGGTGGGCAAAAACGACGTTGTAACTACCCCTAGGTCTAGCAATCTTGAGGAAGATATTATCTGACAGAGCCTAGCAAAAGAGGTAGCCATGGGAAGGGGGCAGAGAGGAACTCAGCAACTGCTGGAAATGCATTTCAGCTTGAAGGGAGCAGAGACCATAAACAGTCTCTCTATCCAGCCCCACTCAGATTTCCCCCATAGCCTCCCTCTGACTGAAGTCAGAAGCCAGAGGAGTCCATGTGGGGGCGTCTGTCAAGTTTACCTTTCTTTGGCTCAGAAGAAGCCAGTAAAGGGGAGGGAATGGATCTGGAAGAGTAAACAGCAAGTAACCAGCCCACCAGCCATGAATCAATTACATGATTCCTTTCATTCTACTGGAGTTGATCGCTATTTGAGTCCATTTATTACATGTCTTCAGAACAAGAGGATAAGAATATGAGAATCTTTCTGTAAGCCTAGGGTGAAAGCAAGTGAAAAGCGGGGTAACAAGGTATGTTGGAAAGGCAGAACCACTAGAGTTAAAACTGTGGGTTTGGCCACATACTAAATCCTGTCTCTGCTACTTAATTGGGTGTGCAGCTTGGGCAAGTTACTTAAACCCTCAAAACCTCAGTTTTCTCAGCTATAAAACAAAGGGGAAAATATCACTATCAGGTAGAATTGCAAGAAATAAATGAGTTAAGGCTTGTGACATGCTTAGCATAGTACCAGGCACACATAGAGCCTTAGTAATGAAAATCGTATTTGTTTATTTTTGTTGTTTTCAGCAGCCCAGTAGAAGTAATAGATTTTCCACTGAGTCTAATTCCAAAGACCTATTTTGAAAGCCTCACTGTCAACTGTTTTCTTTTTTAAATCAATGGCAGTGACCTCTTTATTGTGGGACTATCCTCTGTCTATTATTGCTGAGGAGAGGGTATTAATTACCTCCACTCCACTGTCACTATCTATTCTCCTTTTTAGTCAGAGAATCCTCTGAAATTTATTTATGCACAGCTTACAGCGAAAGGCTATTTTTCCCAGCATCCTCTTTATTTGAACCAATAACCTATGATTTGTATAAATGGTGGATAAACACGTAGATACGTGGATATAGATATACATCCATATGGATGGAAAGATGGGCAGATGATGGACAGATAGACAGATTTACGTCGGGTTACAGAGACAGAGAGAGATAGGATGAGGATAACATTATAGAAGTGAGTTGGAGGCTGGCATAAACTCCCGGGTACTGTCCAAAATTTAAGAATTTTTTCAGCTATGAGATTTAGGAAAAGAAGCAATACAGGGTAGCTATAATAGCCTTGTCCAGAGAGATTTCTAATAGATATTTTTAGATTCTTTTCCCATTCCTTTAGGAACTCACCCTGCCAGAAATTTCTTCTCTTTGGAGAAGGACACCAAGGAACTAATTGTGTAGGCAGGTCAGGAAGGATGAATAAAACTCAGGTCTCTAAATCTGGACTGAGAACAAAGCCTGGTACTCCTTTGTCATCTTCCTTTGTCTTGGCCTCTGTGGTCGCCAAAGAAAGCAGGCTTGGGATTTTCCCAAAGTTGTAACGCTCCCGTGATTCATCTCTTGAGAATCTTGGCTGTCCGGGGAGGGACAATGCCAGGAGGACAGTTCTTAAGGAGTGTGGGAGGGAGGGGTTTGGGCAATGGCCCTAAGTGAAGCCTCTAGCAGTCTGTTGAGCATCTCCCATTAACCATGTGCTCTCTAAGCATCACCCATTTATCTTTACTGCTAACCTGAAAAACATTTTTTAAAATCCTAAGTTTTAAAATAGGGAAACTGAGACTCAAAGAGATTAGAAAAGTATAAGTGTCACAAGAGTACTTGTTCAAGACTGTCACACAGCTAAGAGTTGTCAGGGTCAAGGTTCATATCTAGGTCTACCTGGCTATGAAGTCTATACTTTTCTTCACTCAACTTCATTTTTTCCATTTTTAAATATATTTTTCCAAATACTATCTACCTCTAAGGGATGCTATGAGAAGAAAGCATGATGCTAACATGTTGAGCCACAGTGTAATATAGAACATAGTAAGTGCTCAATAAATAATGCCCATTGCTACTATTATTCCTATAACTTTTATTATTATCCTCACACACCCTGATAATAATATATTACAAATTTTGCCTGATGTTCAGTGATGGTGGATGATAAAGAACATAGCTTTTAGATCTTGTCATTTCTTAGGTCTCCTAGACTGTTTCAGCATTGCATTTATGCCATCAGGGAAGGCAAACTTCTGCCCTAAGGTTCTGACCTGTGTAGCTCTTATTTGCCTCCCTGAAGCACAGAAGTAAATGGGTGGAAATAGAGACCATCTGTCAAAGGAGTACCCAGAGGGTAAATATACAGTGCTCTTATTTAGAAGGTGGGTTAATACAAAAGTCATTTATGATATGACCATTTGCCTTACCAACCTTAATAAGGCAAAGCACGGTCATAGATAAAAAATAATACACTAATACTAAAAAGATGAAATAAGCTAAGAGAAATGAAAGCATACTTGAAGCAGTAAAAAGTAAAATAAAAAAGTAGATTCCAAGAATAAAAAGAAATATAATATAATCAATGAAAACTAGATAAAATGAAGCAAATAAAAGCTAAGAAAAAGATATTAGTGGAATAAAATATTATGACCAAAGCCACCGCAGACCAAGAAAATTAAGATAAAGAGAGCCCCAGAAACATTTTAAAAATAAAACAAAATAGGAAAAAAATATTTGAAAGTGGGAAACTAACCAGTTAAGGTATTATTAGGTATGATAATAAAAGCTGAGGGGTTTTATTAGAATGCATAAATGAAGCAGCCTCTAAGACCCGGAGCATAAACCCTTGGATGGAAACTACCCAGGCTTGCAAAGCCAAAGCACCAAGTTACTAAACTATAAAAGGCACCGTCAAGCAGCCAGCTCCTCCAATCAGCATCCTAGCCATCAACCTCGACTCTACTTTTCATTACCTCATGTCCACCCCAATCAGTAAATCCCACTGGTTCACCTGCAATGTTCAGTTGGAATCCACCCATTTACTACTGATATCCTACTCCAAGGGTTGGACTTTCCCTGCTTTCTTGCACACCTCCACTTCTCTGCTCCATGGAGAGCCAGAATAAAATTCTATACAGTCCGAAGGGTCACTTCATTGCCAGTCTCCTGATTAAAAGCATTGAACACCTCTGCCTTCCATCTATATCAGAAGCCAGATCTCCTTCCGTGACCTATAGGATCTTGTGTAGATGGCCCTAACTCTCTGACCCACCTCAGTCTCACCTCAGTCTCAAGCTTACAAACTTCCCTCTGGGCTTTCTTTCCATGTTCTTTTAGCTCCTAGAACAGGCCAATTTTTTCATGCCTTAGAGTACTGGCATGTGCTTCAGTGCACACAGTCTCTACGATGAGAATGCACAACTCCCAGGATCTCTCTCTTTTTTTTTTAAAGATTTTATTTATTTATATGACACACAGAGAAAGATTACAAGTAGGCAGAGAGGCAGGCAGAGAGAGAGGTGGAAGCAGGCTCCCTGCTGAGATGCAGGGCTCTATCCCAGGACCCTGAGATCATGACCTGAGCCGAAGGCAGAGGCTTTAACCCACTGAGCCACCCAGGCGCCCCACTTCCAGGATCTCTTATGACTGCCTCATTGTAATGCTCCAAGTCTTAGCCTCAAGTCCCAGATCCTTAGACCTTCTCAGATCACCCAAATTAATTAAACTCTTTTTCTAATTACCTCCAATCCCAGACCCTATTAACTTCCTAGCAGTTCACAATCTATAATTTAGTACATACTTATTTACCTGCTCAGCTCCCCCAGTAGAATGTAAGCTCCATGACAGCAGAGACAACAGCTATTTAACTCAACACTGTGTACCGCTGGCAGCTGGCATGGGACTGGACTCCTATTAGTTTCTCATAAATATTTGCTGAATGAAACACCATGCTGTGGGCTTCCTTTCCAAAGCTTTGGACTCCCTGGTGGGTAAGAATCCTCAAGATTCAGAACCAAAGTACTGAAAGCAGAATGCTTGGTCTCCTTGCCCTTCACACACATCTGGCCTCACACTCACCCATAAGTACTGCCTACCTTGGATATTAGTGTGAGGATAACTGGGTACAACAAGGTTGAATTCTGTGGCCTGTCTCCTGGATGGGTATAGTTTGCAATCTGGTCACAGTCTCCCTTCCTGCAGTGGCTTTTTGTTCTTGAACAAAATAAGGTTGAATGACACAGCATTGCCATCGTTGCCAAAAATTATCAAACATCAGCAAGTTGTTATTGTTCAACTTAATACATACATACCAGTACAAAGAAGGGAGCATAGAATTTATGCTAAAGAATGTGCTACAAATAATAAAATGCTCCAACCAGTTTCTCAAAGGCTACCGTAACATGTGGGCATATTTTTTATGTGTATATATGTATATATATATTTTTTTTAAATTCAATTAGCCAGCATATAGTACATCATTAGTTTCAGATGTAGAGTTCAGCAATTCATCAGTTGCATATACACAGGCATATTTTTAAATAGAAGATGCCGACAAACACTCAGAAACTAAATCCTGGTTCAATATCGGTTTTGTCTATAATAGACCATAAATATCAGTACCTTTTTCTATGAGACCAAAATAAACTATCATCTCTTTACCCCTGACATTTCTGGTCAGGATAAAAAATCAGGAAAAATCATAGCACCAGTTCACCCAGGCCAGCATTCAGGAACAAATCAGCTAAAATATAAGCTGGATTATCACACACATGCCCAACAATGGCAAGCAAGGCATTTGGAAGCCCCCAGTAAGGTACATACACCGTAAGGACTTACATTTGAAGAATACGAATACATAAGATTTCTCCTCCAGAGAAACTCCACATACTCCCAGAAAACTTTCTTCATAACCCAGAATAAAAGTCATTGACTCCTGAATTCAGTGTTTTACATCAGATTTTTTCCAAGAGTCCAAGACTCAAGTGCAAGAGCAAGCAGGACCCTTTGCAAAGTCTAGCATCAAACCCCGTGCCAAGCCATAGCCCACAGAGGCAGGATGGCCTTAGCTCCTGCTCAAGGCAAATTCAAAAACTCACTGAACAAATTAGACAAGTGTTTTTAAGGCAGGCAGAGAAATGAAGCAGAGACTCACTGAAAGTATATTTTACTACAAACACAGCTCATTGAAGAACAAGGGAAGCAAATCTGGCAGTTGTACAAAAGCATCCAATACTCTCTGACAAAGGGGTAAGAGTTGAATGCCTTCAGCTACACAGAGTATCCCTAGTGGACAGCGGGGAAAATTGTCAATTGGTAATAGAGTCAGCCTCCTCCCACCGTCTGTTTTGATAATAACACAACCACTGCAGGCTTATCTATCACCACAGGTAACAAAGGGGATATTAAGGTGAGATTAAACTCCAGCACCCATCTGATATGGAATGTTGTGGGCTCGTCTGCTTCTGATATGGAATGTTGTGGGCTCGTCTGCTTCTGATATGGAATGTTGTGGGCTCATCTGCTTCTGATATGGAATGTTGTGGGCTCGTCTGCTTACCGATGCTTACAAACTATGGAGCCCACCAAATGCTTTCCTGAGCTATTAGTGAATTAAAACTATTTTTTTTTAGATTCAGTGAATGACAAACTTTATATGAGTTTTTAAAAATTCTTATTGTCGCCCCAAGCAAGATACCTTTATGGGAAAAAGCTGTTTCAAGGATATGCCTTGTTGGGGGGATAGCTTGAGGGAAAAGGTGAGTCCGAGGATGGAAGGAGTATAGAAGCCAAGAGGCGGCAAAGGAGGAGACAAGAAGGATTCTTTGTTTCAGGTTTCAGAGAAAGAGGACAGAGAGACCTGCGGGATGGGGAGAGGGCGGCCAGGGCAGTGATAAATGGAGCCATCTAAGGCTTTGTGGTGAAGCACCTAAAGAGCCCCGCGGCCAAAACAACTTGAAAGGAGCTCCTGTTTAATTGGAATTTGCCTCTCTCAAAGCCTGTTTGTTTAGTGCAAAGCAAGTCTTGAGTAAATTCTGCTCCCGTCTGCTTTGGAGGTATCATGTGCAGAGAAACCGGAAAAGGGCTAACTTTCATGTCAATTTCACGATGGCACAGGAGAGAAACTGCACAGAGAAGAAACAAGTCTGTGGCAGAAGCGATCTTAGGTTAACCGAACATAATAAAAAAATAAAATAAAATTAGTTTTAAAGGGCGCCTGGGTGGCTCAGTGGGTTAAAGCCGCTGCCTTCGGCTCAGGTCATGATCCCAGGGTCCTGGGATCGAGGCCCACATCGGGCTCTCTGCTCAGCAGGGAGCCTGCTTCCTCCTCTCTCTCTGCCTGCCTCTCTGCCTACTTGTAATCTCTCTCTCTGTGTCAAATGAATAAATAAAATCTTTTTAAAAAATTAGTTTTAAAAAAAAGGTAAATTCAGAGCATTAAAAAAAAANCTCTGCCTACTTGTAATCTCTCTCTCTGTGTCAAATGAATAAATAAAATCTTTTTAAAAAATTAGTTTTAAAAAAAAGGTAAATTCAGAGCATTAAAAAAAAAAAGAATGCTGATCACTCTACCGTCATTCCCCCTTCACCGTCAAGAATTCACAAAAGTCTTGGTGAGGATCGTGGACATGCATCAGGAATGCAGTTTTGCAGCTAAATTGAACGTCACCCATATCCTCAAGCAGTCAGAAGTCCCAGGCGTCGTCTGGGTTTTGGTTCTGTGAAGCCGTTTGTTCCTAAATTGTCTGTTCATTTGAAAATACTTTTTGATGTCCCAGAAGGATCAAATGTAGATTCCAAATATCAAATCAACAGTACGAGTTGCATTGTGTGGTCAAGAAAGCCAAAGCTAATTGGCTAGTAGGTTTTTGAAGACCATTCTCAAAATTTATCTGTGACAGACAAAAGTGAACAATGACTAAGAGTCAAGAAGAATGATCAAAAAGGTACAAAAATGTCTTCTGTTTAAATTTTCATTTTCAGAGGTGATTGTTCCTGAAATAAAACCCTCTGCATTATAGAGTAGTCAGAACACACATGACATTTTTAGATTAGGTGATTCTCTGTTGGAAAATACAATAATTGTGGAATTCAAGTATGCCTGCCCAAGGGCAGACCCTGCTGTATTTTCTTTGTTTTATTTTTTTAAAAAGAAGACAAAAATTTATAAAACTTGGCCACTTTGATGACTTTTTATTCAATCATTTACAATTTTAGAATTTACCGTTAACTTCACCAAATATTTGAAGTTTCTCACAGATGGCAAAAAAAGGAAAAATAGCATAGAGGTAATCCAGATTTCAACTTTCAGGGATCTGTTTTAAGACATCACCTCCCCCAAAATGTATCATACCTCTGGGTAATAATCTGCTATTAATATAGAATATTTTATACACCTATCAATTAAGATATCCATAAATGGTACACATAGAAGTTTGTAGGTCATTCATTCGCTCAATAGTCAAAATGGCTGGAGACTAAACATGGTGAGAGCTTGAATTAGGACATAAGGAAAAGCAGCAGAAATAACCAATATCCAGGAGGTGGAATCTAGAGTTCTTGGTGGCCAAGAGACTGTAACCAAGGGTGAGCATCCCATTGTGAGTGATGAGATAAAAAGAGGAATACACATGCATATTGTAAGACATTCATACTTGATTAATGCCTATCTTATTAATTTGAAATATTAACTCATAAAATTTATAGCACCTGCTGGAGTTGATATTTTTATATAGTCAGAATGTTATTTTGCCATCTTCTATAATTGCAATTTTGAGGGTGCATAACAGTCATCTTCAAAACACTATAATTACAGATGACAGCTCTCCACAATAAATCTAAACTTGGAGAACTTATGGTTTTGCTATGTAAATTTGCAATGAAATGAATACTTGACAATTTTTAAAGCAAAAGTAAAAACCGGTCCCAGGCAAATCTGTTATTACACTGGAATTACAAAAATAAATCTTTCAAATACATAGATTATTAGTCAAGATTTCTTCATTGTACAAACCAAAGGGTCCACATATCAAAAAGCAGAAGTTAAAAAAACTAAGATGATTTATTCTCCAAGTAACTTTAGGTCAAAGTTAAAGATGACTTATTAGGGTCATAAAATAGCAGTGGATGTAGTAAATTTATGTCTTTGCTTTGTTCCCTGTCATATTGTAACCAAAGCTATTTCTACCCTGCCATAATGTGTATTTTTAATCAGACAGTATTAGCCACAGCAGAGCAAACCACAAGTCACAAGGACAGATGACTATAACTCTATTTATGTTAGAGATAGATTTCTGTGACACTACATATAAGCAGGATTTATAAATCAAATTAAATTTCCACTTCACTTCCATAATAATTTTGCTTCTAATGAAATCATTTTGACCCTAAATTTCATCTTTAAAAACATACTTGGAGAAAATATATAAATTTTTCTGCAGGTTTCTAGAATAACCACAGTAATCTGAAAAAATAATATCTACTCTTTATTGATTAAATGCTGCCCATGATAAAGTAGGGTAATGAAGAAATCTGAAAGCTTCAGGGTGTGTATATCTGAACTGTTCTCCAGTAAGACTCAACAGCAGTAGGTAAGGCCTGGTTTTGCCTGAGGAAGTATACCATAGTTTTGCTTTAAACAACTTCTGAGCCCTCAGACTCAATGAGACCTTGTCTTGAGCTTGCTGAGTGGGCCCCCAATTCTTCAAAGGTAAAATTCTATTTACTTGCACATTACCTTAAAAGGGAAGAAGCATTAAAAATTTAAAATGTCATTCCTAAATTTACCAATTCATTGTATTGACTTAAAGTGTGGCATACATATATTTCACATACTTTTTAAAAAATATTTTATTTATTTATTTGTCAGAGAGAAAGAGAGAGAGAGCACAGCAAGTGTAGCAGTAGGCAGAGAGAGAAGCACGCTCCCTGCTTAGCAAGGATCCCCATGTGGGACTCTGATCCCAGGACCCTAGGATCATGTCCCAAGCCTAAGGCAGACACTTAACCAACTGAGCCACCAAGGCATCCCTATTTCATGTACTTTTTAAGGCAGCAAATGCACTGGCATTTAGTAAGTTTTGCACCATAGGTGCTTTCCCAAGCAACCCAATTCAGCTGCAAGTTTAGAATTGTAGGTACAGGCTCTTATGGCGAGGATGTGGTAAACTAGTGACTCCTAGTGGTTGGTACATAGTCATGCAAACTACCTCTTTCCTGCGAAGTCAAAAAGGGGAAAAAATAATATATACTGCTTCATTCCCTTCCAAAACAAACAAATGACAAAGAGTTACTGCTTTCAGAATTATTGTTAAATGGATCATTCCTACACATGCAAAGAAAACACATGTATAAATAAACATTTTAAAAACTCTTACTAGTAAAAACTACATTAGAAATTGTCCAAAGCAGCAAAACTAAAATTTATTGATGTATATTACTAAAATACAACTATAGCTTAATATTCCCAGCTCCAGGATTTTGTCGTAAGAACATAATTCAACAGAAACAAAAATATATATCCAACATTATCTATAAAGCAAATCACAAAACTAGAAAGATTAATTTCCAACAAGAAGGAAATGTTTTAACAAATTCAAATATGTCACCACGGTGATATGCAATAAAATCTTCTCAAGTCTAATTATAAGTCCTAGGGAAAAAAAATGAACACTGTTTTGATAAAATATTAGGTTTAAAAAGCAGAGTAAAAATGATTCATTTATTGTGAACTGTCACCATAAAATATATATACATATGTATATACATACTGGAAGGTACTATAGAAAGATGGACATGATTGTGTCAAGGCAGTAATATTATGTATTTTTCTTATTAAAGACAATTTTTTTCCATAGTGGTTTTAGGTTCACAGCAAAACTGAGATGAAAGTACAGCGATTTCCCATATACTCCCTGCTCCCACTCATGCAGACCCTCCTCCCCCACTATCAGCACCCCTGCCCCAGAGGGGCACATTGTTACAGCTGTTGAGCCTACGCTGACACATCGTTATCACCAACATCCAGAGTTTACATGAGGGCTCACACTTGGTGCTGTACCTTCGAGGGGTTTGGACCAATGTCTAATGACACGTATCTATCACTAGAGTATCATACCGGGTATTTTCCCTAAAAAATCCTGTGTATTCTATATTTTTAATGTTTCAACCATCTTTTGTTTTCCCAATAAAAAAATGTTAAAGAAAAGAAAATACCTACACTGTGAATTTCTTTCAGAGTAACATGTAAGGATAGGCTAACAATGAACTTCTCAAAATTCAAATCTAATTGGCTGTTTCTCTCCAACACCTATTTCCCCTTATAGCCCATTCCCTCTTACTTCCTCATGAAAGTCTTCCCTAACACCCTAGTTTGGGTAGAAGGACTTTATTAAACATTCTCAAAGACCCTATTTTTTCCTTCAGAACGTCTCTCTCACTTTGTGATTTTTTTTTTTAAAGATTTTTTATTTATTTATTTCACAGAGGAAGAGAGATCACAAGGAGGCAGAGAGGCAGGCAGAGAGAGAGGGGGAAGCAGGCTCCCCGCCGAGCAGGGAGCCCGATGCGGGCCTCGATCCCAGGACCCTGAGATCATGACCTGAGCCGAAAGCAGAGGCTTTAACCCACGGAGCCACCCAGGCGCCCTCACTTTGTGATTATTAAAGTGACTGCTAAGGTTTGCATATTTTACTAGATTGTGAGAGAAACACTGTATACACAGGAAGCACTCAATACAGTTTGTGGAGTAAACTGAAGGGCAGCAAGTACTCAATGAGGTATTTAACTTGCACAACTTCCTGTCCCCACTGCAGTAGCAGCTGGATAAGAGCAAGGCACAGGTGTGAGTGATCCTTCATTCAATTTGCAATTTTCACCAGTCCACATTAGAATTCTGACAATCTGGGATGCCTGCCTGCCTCAGATGGTTAAGCGTCTGCCTTAGGCTCTGGTCATGATCTCAGAGTCCTGGGATCGAGCCTTGCTCAGCGGGAAGTCTGCTTCTCCCTCTCCCTCTGCCTCTCTCCGCATGCTCCTGCTCTCTATCTCTTTCGAATAAATAAAATCTTTAAAAAAAAAAAAGAATTCTGATGATCTTAGAATTACCTAGTACACTCGAGTAGAGTTCATCAGAATCTCTGTCTCTTCATTTCCTCCTACCAACTCCTTATATCACAGTGAGACACACAGAAAGACTGAAATTTTTACATTTGGGCCCCTTATTTTGTCTCCTGAAGCTGTTTCTCTCCCCTACCCTCCTGCATAATAACTTCAGCCCCTAACCCGTCCTCTCCATCCTTCCTGATACCCTCCAAATTGGCTAAAAGTTGTCGCGAATCTACAAAAGCAATAGTCCCTCCTTCAAGAACTAGTTTGGGCCAATATTCCTTAAACCTAGTGAATTTCTACTGACCTATGCTTGCTGCAGTCCTATAAAACATTTCCTCCTCCTTTCCCAGGTAATTAAGGTGCCGCCACGCCTTATTATAGCGGTCATTATCAGATAAAGGCTGAGCTCACAGAGCTCTGGTCCATATTCTTCCACACGAGCTAAGAAGCCAGTGAAAGAGAAGAAACGACATGTTTGTCCAGGTCTTCAGAATGTGCACAGCAGCCAGCACAGCCTACTTGGAGCCTAACAACATTTGGGGGTTTGAAATTAAGTGACTGAGAACTAGAGCTTGTTGTTCAGAAACTGTCATGATAGGCTAAAAGCAAAAGTCTACTTCCTCACTACATTTTCCCACGTTTTCAGCTCCAGGTAGAGATGCATCAAGGGATGAAAAACCCAGAGTCCAGGAAAAGCAGGAAGGAGACGGCCATGAAGATGAAGTGAGTGTTCCAGAGATGTTACGCAAGTGAATGGCTTCCAGCTGGCCAGGGACACATTTCCAGCTGTTCCTCTACTTTCCAGTATGTGTTGCCTGTGAGAGCTCAAACACGCTGGCGTTGGAAGGAAGGAAGAAAGGAAAGGAGGAAAGAAGAAAATCCCACCACTAGTTAAAGCCACGTTTGCCATTTTCAAAGCTGAAATGAAGTGTAGTATGTGAAATGGGCACTAAGAAAGGAAAGGAGGGAAAAAAAGAGAGACAGCTTTAGAGAAAAACTACACTTTTATTCTTTTCCTCCCCCAGATTGGAGGATATAAGAGATTTTAAAACTCAATAAACCAAAAGAAATACAAAAATGTTCACCTTTATAAAAACTGTGAAAATCTTTTTAAGAAACCCATTTAATTATATTTTATAGTTAAGGAATCATACTAAAACATGTGAACACTACCCCCACCCACAATCACCTCACTTTAATATTCTGAAAGCACTGACAGCTGTGAACGAGGCGAAATCACTTACTTAGCACGTTATGTGCCTGAACCAAACTACTAAACACTGTGGGCTTCTGGGTCCCAGTATGAAAACCAGGACAAGGGTTTCTAGGTCACTGAGGAAATAGCATGATCCACTATGAACGTATTTAATGAAACGTAAACGAATCTTATTTTCAACTCTTCTCCACACTAATATTGGGGTTCTAAAGCAGGGAAATTGTGACAGTTATGTATCCGAATAATAAAGCGTTGACAATCTTCAAGGCAGAAAAAAATAGCAGGCAGTATAATACGTGTTATGTAAAAATATATAAAGCACAAATTCACAATAAATTAGTCATCTGTGTGGTAATTAAAGAATGACTTTTGGTGCACAGAGAAATTGACATTCCAATAAAATGGTGATCCCAGGTTTGACTTGTAGCACTCCTTTCTCTCGACTACAAATTATCAATCATATTAAATTATTTAGCTCCCTGAAGAAGGACATTTGCTGAGTTTCATTTGAGCGCCATGCCTATGGTTATATTCCAGAAATTTCTTAGGGAACAGCCGTATGGGTTTCTAAGTAAGATGGTGACATGACCCTATGGGTCTAACGCCTCTATCCTCCACTACCAAATTTCCCCTGAAGAGAAAAAAGAATGTAAGAGTTAGGGGAAATGTGACTTAGTGATAAGTACCAGGACGGGGTAACCTCCACATGCCAGGGTCTTAAAGGAAATGCTGTAAATGAAAAGGCAAACAGAACTGAAAGTTCCATGAACTCTGCCATTAAAGGGGCCACATGCCTGGGAGAAAAGTGGGAAATACTTCCAAACTTGACCAACACCTGCTCATTCAGAGTTAAGTGGTAGTCAAAGCCCTCTGACCAGCAAGTGTCCTTTCAAGGGAGAAAGTTGATTCTTAAGGGTAGGAGAAAAGGATAAATACTCTATAAGTATATACATACTTAAGCAACTAGGAGGCTAAATAATGAAAAGTAAAAAGATTGAGAAACACTGTTATATAGCATCGGCTTACAGAGAAGTGCTTTTTTTTTTTTTAAAGATTTTATTTATTTATTTCACAGAGGGAGAGAGATCACAAGGAGGCAGAGAGGCAGGCAGAGAGAGAGGGGGGG